>JAPSES010000002.1:3331857-3352508 GCA_029822895.1 Maxillicosta whitleyi
CTCAGTGTCACAACTAGATTATGTGGATTGAACAGATTGGTGTCAATATTGTGTGTGTGATTTTTCATGCAAGATTTTAGAAAAGTTAAAAAAAAAAAAAGATGTAGATGAAAAAATGTTAATATAATGTAACAAGTAACGGCATTAATTTCCAAAATGTAAGGAGTGGAAAGTACAGATAACTGCCATAAAATGTAGTGAAGTAAAAGTAAAAGTATGCATTATTATTTTATATAAAGTACAAATACAAAAAAACTACTAATGACATAAAAATCCTTCACATTCCACCACTGTCTACACTATTATGTTGTTTCCAATCAAAACACTTACATAATGTAAAAAATGATCATGGATACTAATGTATATTTCTGTCTATTTGTCACTATTTCTATTCCTCTGTTGCATAATATTCCCTACTCACTTTCATTTATCATTTTGCATTTATCCGTTTCTGGTGTCACTATATATATATTAAAAAAAAAGATCCTGAAAGCTGTGTATGACTTTCATCACCAATTTTTCATCAAATCCGTCGAACCAGAGTCTTAGTCCAAGTGTCACAAATCCGCAAGTGTTTCCATGATGACGCACCTGAATCTCTTCCCTCCCAGTGAACAGTTTCCAAGTGTACTCCACCATAAGCGGTCGTGACAAATTTACAAAAATGCCCACGTGACCTACGGGCTCTGTTTGTAAACAAATGGATTATTTATGGTGGAGTACACTTGAAATTATTCACCGCAGGGAAGAGATTCAGGTGCGTTATCACGGAAAGACTTACCGAGGCGTGATACTTAGGCTATGACTCGGGATTTACAGGTTTATTTTTTTCAATAGTTTGTTTACTGTTTTTTTTTTTTTTTTCCAAGAACAAATACAAGTTAACAGGATACTAACATGTGGGTATAAAAAAAAAAGTCAGAAGACTGAATTTAGAAATCATATCACACAGTATTATGAAAACAACAACACACAGAACACCCCACCCACCCAGCTGTGTAGCATTCATGATGTACAGAATTTGTGCAGCCATATAGGCCTATTATAAAGAAAAACTATATATATATATATACACACATATATATAGATGATAAATAGATGACAAAATGCTCATAATAATAGTAATAGTAGCAACAAGAGATAATTAAAAACAAATAAACAACAACAAAACATACACAAACCCTGCATCTTATAAAGAGATATTGATTTACAGATTTAATGAAGAATTGGTGACCAAATTCATACACAGTTTTAAGGAACTTATTATTTTTTTTTTTTTTTAATAGAGACACCAGACCAGATAAATGCAAGAAAAGTGAGTGGGGGATATTATGCACTGAATGGAATGGAAATAATGAAAAATGGACAGAAATACAGTATATTAGTATCCATGAGGTATCATCATAAACAGATCATGAGCGTCTATCATTTCTAATATTATATATAGTCAAATGATAAATCAATAATAATCAATAGTAAAGTAAAATAAATCAATTAGTAAAGGTTAAATAGAAAGAAAAACATATTTGGGAACTAACACAATGGTCCATATGTAGATGTAACCACTTTCAGAATGTAATTTTACTTTTTTCACTGTTATTATTTTACTGGTCTGGTCCACTTCAGATCAGATTGGGCTGAATTTGGCCCCTGAACTAAAATGAGTTTGAAACCCCTGACCTAAGCAAACACAGGGTAAATATAGTAAAAATCTTGGTTTATATTTAAAGAGTTATTGAACTCAGAAAACAGTCTGACTTTAGTAAATCTGTTGCACTAAAAGCCAATCACGCACCAAAATGAATCTCCTGAAACTGAACTCCGTAGTGGAAATATTCCCCCAGACTGTTTTCCTGATGCAGGTTTTTCACACCCATCCCTGCACAGCGCTCTGCCACTCCTCCCACATTGCACTCATCTCCTGAAGGTGGGATTTTTCTACCGTGAGCTGTAAATTAGGATGAAGTTTATGTGCAAACGAGGTTACAGAGTGCAAACACACTAAAGGGATTTTACTTTTCCAATTTGGAAGGATTAAAAATATGTGGTCTTCACACCAAATACTCTTTATACCGCCGCTAAAATTCATCCAAAACCAGGTACTGACATTTTTAGCGTTCACCGATGAGCAGCGAACAGCTACGGCGGACGGTGGGAACGTTACGGCTACCTGAAAGTCAGAGAACAGTAATAAATACAGTGTGGTGTGAGCCAGTGTGTGTGGCCTCGCTGATTTATAAGGTTAATACGGTCAGCGTTTAAAACCAGATTTATTTATATGATGGATAATGGATTTAAAACGTGTGCAAGGCTTAATGTTTGACGTAACACCAAAATAAAGGGCTTTTATTTTGGCAGTATGGCAGAGCAGCTCATTAAGATGTTGATTTATCTAAATTATAACTGTGCATTTAAAAAATTAAATAAATAAATGACATTATACAGAACATTGTGACGGTTAAATGTATGATAATAACTCACTTTGACCCAGTTCACACTTAGTTTTATAATGTGTTTTAGTGATCCGAGTACGAATAGATCTCAAACTGACCCGGTGCCACTCCAGACCCACATTTATAAGTGCAGTACTGTCCAATATGTGAGTCTGCAGGACCTTAATGATTATCTTTAAACATAAAATATAAAGTCATAATCATCCTGTGAATGTGCGAGAAAAGGTTTATACTGTTCATGGGTGGGAGTGTTTCAAAATCAAGCAACTTATTTTTCTGAGTAAGGTTAATGTAATGTTACAAGTACCGTAAATTTTAATTAAGTTGCAAAAAGCGGTGCCAGACACAATGAAACCCCACCCTTACACCTATTTTGTCCATTATAAATAAATGGAAAGATTCTTAAAAAAATCATAAAAATGTTAACTTTGACCTACTGTTCCCAAAATGTAATGACATCTATGCTATAAAGTCAGTTTGGTCTAAATTCAACTGATACTTTTACTGCTACAGACGTGTGAGTTTTTGCCCATTATAAGTAAATGAGGATTTTTCTTTTTAATTCATAAAATTTTAACTTTGACCTACTTTTCCCAAAATATAATCAGATCAATTCTTGGTCAATGGCAGTCTATAAACCCAATTTGGTATGAATTCAACCAATAGTTTTGCTGCTAGAGTGTTAACAAATAAACAAATAAACAAACAACCAGAACCAAAACCATACTGTGTGCCTCCCCTTTGGGGGCAGGCATAAAATTTTTTTTATGGATCTTACTTCGAACTTTTATTTCTTACATTCCAAATATTTTGTAGCACATACAAAGACCACTTTTACTGGATATACATAATAATTTGATCAAAAAGTCAGTCTAATTTTTTTAATAGTAGAACAAGCTCAACAGTTTTGAGTAAAATATCATGACATTATAGTTATTTCAATACGTAGCACCTTTAATACCTGACAGATTAACTCATGATATAATCAAAATTCAGACTGTTTAATACAGAATTTCAGCCGTTGTATTTGTCAAAAATGTGTTTTATAGCTCTTTCTGAAAATGGAACACAGCAAATACTATGGGCTTCTGTTTCATCAGTGGAACCTTTTCACCAGATGACAAAGACGTCAACATCTTCATCTATTGGACACGTCTGTGCTCAGTGGGGACGTCACTGCCTATTTCACTTCCACTAGAAAATAAACCGGTCTTTCTGCACACAACATGTTACATCAACTGAGGAAATCACAATCGATATGTAATGTAAAAGTACAGAATAAACATTCCGACTGTTCCCCAGTGTTGACATGTTGTCGACAAACTACCACATCTTGCTTTCATGATTTCCTGTAACCATGTGTTTACGCTACAACACACATGGTCAGACATGTCCCGAAAACATCTCCATGAACGGCTGGATCACAAAACTTATCGGTGGTTGTTTCCGTTTAGATTTAATGCCATAAATGCACGACTGTTAATGATGTAAACAATTAATCGACCATCAAGTAATTATCAATGAGAATTTGCTCGATTAAATTATTAATTGGATTGCACCATGGGATTTGTAGTGTCAACAGTAGGGGGCACCACTGCCCAAACTAGTCTTAATTGCTGAAGTTGATTAAAGGGGGGGGGTCACCCTGTCCACCTGACCCACACCTGTCCGAAGGCTACCGGTTTGTTTAAGCTGGGATAGCCGGTAGTCGAACCGGATCATGGCGTTGATGAGTTAGAATTTATGTACATAGTGGAAGAAAACACAGGCTGGCCCATCTGTTTGCGGGAGTGGTGTACCCCCGCCCAAATACACACACAAATGTGGGGTCGGTGCCTGATCGGATCAAACCAGAAGTCGGTCTAGTCCAGTGGTTCTCATCTCTGGTCCTCATGACTCAGTGTCCTGCAGGTTTTAGATATTCCCGATATTCCAGCACACCTGAATCAATGAATGATCCGCTCTGTAGAAACCTGATAATGATGGAATGGCTTCCAGGTGTGGTAGAAGAAGGAAAGATCTAAAACCTGTAGGACACTGGGTCATGAGAACCACTGGTCTAGTCCACGGTCATCTAGACTATCTGGTCAGTGAGACAGGAGTTGAAAATATCCTCCGGGCTCCTGATCCGACCCACAGGTATGTCCCGCGGTCACCCTTGTGGCCACAGGAAATTAGTGCAAGGAAGGGGGCGGGGCATCTACGCTTAAATCTCGCTCCATCATGTCAGTGATGCCAAGTCAGAAATGCCCATTTCTTCTAAACTGCCCGTCTTCAGACCCATTTCTTATTGAATTTCTTAATGTATTTCTTTGTATTCCTTAAATGTCATTGTCTGTACTGTATCCAATGGTAATAAATCAATCATTAAAGAATATGACATGTGTTTTTCATGAACTATATAAACAATATTTAACTTTTATTATTACAGACCCTATCGAAAGAAAAATTCAGATTCTTGGGAAAATCGCCGCTTATCAATTAATCATTAATAAATCAGTAAGATCAACCATATAATGATTAATGAATTAATGGATAATTTACGCCCCTATGCACCATGTATCTTCTTTATGTATTAAATGTTTGTACTATGAAGATAATAATGATAAACTCAGCTGATTATCCTCTAAATACATCCAAGAGAAACAAAGATCCTGGCACTACTGATGTGTACATGTACGTCAGGAGAACACATATGGAATGTATAATACATGGCGCTGTCTTCATTTCTTATCAGCATGACAGATAATATTATTGGATTTGGTGAAATGCAATATATCAGGGGGATAATGCAGCCTATAATAAAGATGTAAATATCCACCATCAGGATGCCGGTTTTGACAGCGTATCATTATTGCGCTACTAATGTTAAAGAAACCCGATCTGTTCTACGAAGATCAGTCTGCAGACTTAATACTGCGGGAAAGGACGCAGTGTGTTACAAATACCAGAGAGAAGACGGTTATAGAGCTACTGGTGTGGACTTTATTTTTGTTCAAATAAAGTATGCGCCCTGTGAGTGATACTGTTTACTGTTAGCTATCCATCACTGTCATTTTTAATGATTTCAAGCTCATAAAGGGTAATTATCATTGTGATTCAGATTTGCATTTGGCATGATAGTCATGACAGACGGGGGTTTTCCCCCTCGGTCTTTGTGTTCACCCAGTCTCCCTGAAAGCCAGGAAGTATAAAACCAAATCAGTTGTAAAACCATCACTTGTAACCATCGCATGAGAGGAGCAGTGGGTTGGCAAAGGGAAAGCGTCTCATGTTACCATAATGAGGCTGAATATGCCTCCTACAGTAAACATGAATATAAACAACATGTCTAATTTGTCAGCAGACGTTTCACAATCGGCACAGACTGGAGGCTTCATTGAATGTGCAATATTTCCAACCTCTTTATACGTTACTGCTCAGTGTTATAGTAACTTTACCGAAGCAGTGAATGGCAGACACACAAATACACACATATATATACACACACACGTATACAACGTGTTGGACTGCAGTTACTCTCTGGATGAACCGTCTGAAGGAGATTCCTTGACGCTGTTTGATTTGGACAGACTAGACTTTTCTCAGGTTTTTGACAACTCTGATTGATGAACTTCTGGAGATATTCAGTGTCTGCTTAATTAGAAGGTTGAGTTGAGCCACTGGAAAATCTGTGTTGCCTTTGGTTTCTCCTCTATTAGAAAACACAGTGTTCATGGAACTCCTGTGCCTCATAGTCCGACATAGTCCTGGTACCTCCGAAAAATATGTAGTATTGGTATGGCATTATTATTTATTTATTTATTTTTATAAGCCATGAATGATACCTCCCAAATATTTACCACAGAAAATATATAGTACGTCGGAACCTGGACTGTCCAATGTTAACCCTTTATAGTGCACTCACTGAAACACTCAATTTCTTTGTGTGTTATTGGACATCATCATCTACCTCCTCTTGTCATAAAACATGACAAAAGGAAAACATATGTAATAAAACAAGTCTTATACAGCCATAAACAGACAAATAAAATCACTCATATTCACTTTTTACAGCTTTAAAATGTCTATGGAATGTCTCCGAATGATTGTATAGTGTTATAAAAACCCACACCCTTCTTGATCTCACAGAGTTATAGGATTGACCCCATATTTGATAACCCTATTTGATGACCCTTCAGGGGTTGCCACAGTGAATCCCATTCGCGTGTTGATTTGGCACAGGTTTTAATGTCGGATGCCCTTCCTGACATAACCCTCTGTATTTATCTGGGCTTGGAACCGACACACTGAAACACTGCCCCCTTGTGGCTACATATATAGGAATGTACCTATAGCATAAAGGGCGTTGACCAAGGGCCCACCTGTGTCTCAGACTGGCCATCTTCTGCACCAAAACCAGTGGCGTAAACCACTAAGCTACCCATATTTAATATTTGAGCAATTTACCAAAAACAGGCAAATGCCCGACAAAAGGGAGATCCAAAACCAGTCCAGCTTGATTCTTTATTCATGCATCTGCTTCAAATGTAATTTTAGCTCCTTTCTGAGTCTACCTGCACCCAATGTATGTTTCAGATAAATAAGTTAGATGGTGTTGTTGGACTGACAGACCCGCGCTGGTACCAGTCCTCGTATCTAATGACGAAGTGACTGACATGTTCACACTGAAAGTCAGAACATTTGGGACCCAAAACTTTGGTTCCCAACGGGCACCACGTAAAAGTTGTTTTTTCTAAGCTAAGTGTGATGACATGAGTGGACGTCACCAGTTTGATCTGGGTCAGAAGCAGAAAAATAAATAAACCAAGACAATGTGAGTGTGGAAAATGGCCGAGAAACTGAGTTGTAACGTTCTGTGTTGCATTAAATAACAAACATCTTTTGAGAGTTATGTGTCATTGTTATTGCCGCTTGTACATTCACTTGCAGACATGCGGTTTTCCCCCTGCAACCTATCCCATCATGCATCAGTCGAAGGACAAAAGGACAAAACATGAGCAATAAGACATCTCCCTCTTTTTGTTTTTGGTGGGAAAACAACGCTCTATGTTGATGACGCCTCATGGGCTGGTATAAAGGTATGAACACATGTATGAACAGGTAAACACTTCAGTTCCCACTGTTACTGGTGCAGGAACCAGCTCGAACACCAGTCTGACTGGTCTGAAAACAACTAGAGATGTTGAAATGAAGGCAATCAGTGTCAGAATGTGAGACGTGGGTAGTTCAAGGACATCCGTACGAGAGACAATCACAGGAGACAAGAGGCTCTGAAAGGGTTCGTTTGAGTTCTTAGTGGTTTTAAGAAAGACACACCTAAAAATTGTATCCACTTACAAGTAAACTGTATTTAGAATACTTTGAACACATTTTCCTGCTGTCACCCTGTATTTTCCCACATGGAACTGAAGCCCCAAAGCCTCTTAAACCTACTTGAATTTCTCAACAAAAAGAGCAACTCTCCAGCCTGTGCGGTTGTGCCACTGTGGTGTTTTACTGCATAATTTCAGAATCGAACTGTGGCGGGATGAGTCGTTTTCACGTATAAAGTGCAGATTTTCACATATTTGTTCATGTTTTATGTGCCATCACGAGTATTTATGCGTCTCATCACAATTATGTCATATGATTCAGTTTACAGTTCAAACACATGTTTTAGTGTTTAGTATCACTTTATGGGCTTCGTTCTTGGAGGCTTCTGCCTTACTCTACAGGAGAGAAGGTTTGCATAATTCTGCAGACGACAAATGGAAATTGAATGGAATGCAATTTACTGTCTTGGCAGAGGCAAAAAATATTAATGGAAGAAAGAACACAATTCGTTAACTCAAAGGCCTATTTTTGTTATTTCATGCTGATAACTCAACACAAAATATACACAGATGCACATAATATGCACACATATTGTTGCCATTTCTAATTAAAAGTTATTTAACAACTGAACAACTGTTAATATGTGGATCTGTTACCAGCGTTACTTGTGCAGTTGTTGTTTATGATGTGTTATAAGTTTCCTTTGACAAAGCAAATTTGTTTAACACCAAAATGATCCAGACCATTCTGCTGTTATGATGCTGGACAAGACGAGTTAAAACAGAAAAAGAAAAAAAAAAAGTTATTAAAGCAATATAAGAATCCTGCCCAAATTGATTTCAGAATTATCTCTGCTCATGTTAACACTTTGAAGAAAGGCTCATAACGCAGACGGACACAGCTGAAATGACAGCCTGCCGACAGCGAACACAGTCAGTAAATATGACGATAAAAAGTCCAAGTCGAGCCGAGTGTCGTGTCCTTCCGTGTTCCATAAAACTCACATCAGTGGTTTTCGGTGTAATCCGACACAGACACAAATGAAAGCTGCTCTTCCTGCTGATGATACTAAAGGGAATATGGGAACGTTTTGACCTGCGTGGACACAAAAATGACAGAATATGTTGGTGTTTACCCATTCAGCTGGGTTCACCGAGTTCATGAATCAAGGCAAATGATGGAACAACCCTGCGTTAAGACAGTTCACGTTGGCTTTGTCACTGTTATGTAACTTTTATCTACTGAACCACTCGTCCTCGAGAGATGCTGGAGCCTATCCCAGCTACATATGGGCGAAGGCGGGGTCTAAACTGGATGTTTCTTTGTTTTATTTTGAATATCAACATTCAAAACCAAGAAAAAATAAGTGGGATGAAATTCGACTTATACACCCCTAACCCTAACTATTACCCCATCTTTTTCTACCGACTATAATGCCCCATGTAAGTAACTTAACAAATCTTACAAGTCAGTATAAATTCCAGTCTACACAAAACACAAAAAAATATTGTATTATCAAAAATAAACTCTGCATTTCATAACAGTATTACACACATCAGAATAAACTGTTACATTTTATGGCTGTATTACACATATAGATCAATAAACAGATTTTATTTCAAATATAAGTAAGCAAAATAAATTCCATTCTCAAAAGGAAATTCCAATATATGAAAAATAAATCAATCACAAAAGAACAAAACTAAACTAACATCACACAAATGTGTAATAATAACTTCATTGTGGCTCTTTAACAAGATTTAATGTCCAAAAATGAACATGAAGAAGCCGAGCCTATACTGTCCCACCCCAATTTTGTTTGACTTGGCTAATCAGCTTTCATAAAGAGGAACAACCAATCACAGACGCATTCATACCCATGAGCAACTTTAGCTTTAGTGGCCGTTCCCAAATCACTTTCTATGTTTAACCTTTTTACTTGATTTATCACCATTTACTCCACTATTATGCTCTGTCTTTGTTAGTGAAAATCAGGTATTTTCTTATATTTTATGAACTATTTATGTAAATGTTCATTAAAGCTTAGATTCAAACATAAATAACTCAATAAACCACATCCCTGTTCGATCAACATATGCACAACTATGTAGCTTTTTCGATTTGTCTCTTTTTTGATTTTGCATTTCTTCTATCGTGTGCTTTTGTGCTTTGCTGCTGAAACATGGAATTTCTCTTTGTGGGATTAATAAAGGCACATTTTATCTTATTAAAGTTGAAGGTTATTATGTCCAACACAGAGAAACATTGCATTTTTTTTTCTGAAAAAAAGTTTGTTAACTGAACATAAAATACAGAAGTCAAATCCACTGTCTTTGATTCAACTCCATGGGTTTTACTGGTGAGTCAAAGCTATAGAGGATGATGCGTTTCCATAGTAACCAATATCATTAAGTCATATCTGATGACCATGAAAAGATAAAAAAAAAAACTGTATTTTACGCTAATTTTTTTTTTTTTAGATCAACATTTTATTGATTATCAACAGGGGGAAGGGAGGGGGTGGGGGTACAGACATATTGTATTACAGATTTCTAAATAGGAAAAGTGAAAGTAAACAAACAGCAGCAAAGTAATAATACAGTAATAATAGAAATACTAATAATTTTTTTTAAAAAAGTGTATTTTACACCAATTATTTACATGTATTGATAGAATTAGTGGCTCACATGGTTTCACATTAGTGAATAGTTTTGGTCACCAGTGGATGTTGGGTGTTTATGGGTTATTACGCTATTACGTGCATGTGTTTGGACTGAGAGATTTATTTCTATAGCGCCAAATCATAATAAAAGTTATCTCCTGACACTTTACATATGGAGCCGGTGGAAACCAGACTCTGAGATCCGGAGAAATCCCACGCAAACACGGGTAGAACATGCAAACTCTGCACAGAAAGCCTCCCCCCCAAAGCAAATCAAACCCAGGACCTTCTCACTGTGAGGTGACAGTGCATCAATGTGTCGCCCCCTGTTTGTAAACCAGTTAAATCAGGTCATGTAACATAACTGGTCAAACTTCATGCTTCATTTTTATCAGATAAATCACACATTCATGAGGTTGAAACGGTTTCTATAACGTAGAAATATCAGATACGGGTGTTGTTTTGGACCACATCTGTTTCCTAGAAAATAACAAACGTAACGATTCCTTGCATACTTCACTGTCACCTGTCACCATCTGGTCTTTGAAATTACTGACGACAGACAGCCATAAACCACTTGGCACCATTCTCTCTCAACATATTATTGTATGCACAAACCTACACCACGAAACTGAAGGATTTATGAAGTGAGACAGACTGAGAGGGATGAGTTTGGTTTTGACCTGTGCTCACATATGGAGTTTACCACAGGAGAGTTACACAACACTGGATACACCAAGACGGGCCAATAAAAAGGCAATTTGTCAATTTGGGTCAGGAAACCTGCAGGGGTTTAACAGGCCGGAGAATTTCGATAGCAGTAGCAGCAGCTAGATGCCATTAACTCAACTACTTCCTCTGTCAAACGCAGGTACATTACACTCATTTTATTTGTGTCTCATAAACGTCGAACGTGTTAACAGCCTGGTGGATTTGGTGACACCTCGACAGACACCCCTTTCCCAAAGTAAACAGACTTGGTGGAATAGAAGGTGTAAATACTGACTTCTCCACGGAGCTCTCAGAAGTCGAGCTGTACCCTTTTCTGGTGGAAAAAGTAGAAAAATACCTCGCCCATGTGTTCCAAATCAAATGGAAATGATGGAATTAAAATGAAACGGGCTGCTGAGATAACCATTTAATTAGCACTTGTGGTAGCGATCAGGATGAAATCCAAGAATAAAATCATGTGGTATATTTCCTTTTTCTTCTGCGGGACTCTTGCATGACTGTCGCTTTTTTTTTTTTTTTTTCCCCTTCTATAGTCGGCCTTTTTCAAAGCTCTGCAGCAAAGCGCTCATTTCACGCCTGTTATAACGCTACACCACCTGGTCCTTTACAATCAAATGAGTGTGTGGCAGGGAGGATATAGATTCCTTATATGAAAATGTGGATTAGATTGAATTTTAGTAGAGTTTCCTATCCAGTCAGCTTAAGATAACTACGCCCAAATAAAGAATGTCAACGTACCGACATGCTGGAGTTAAGTTAAAGAGCTATGAAGGTATTTAAGACAACTGTGGCCAGCGCCGAAGGAAAATAAAGAGACCTTTATCTCAGCCTAAACATGGGTGCATACGTAGTTGCACAAGTACATAAACAATGTGAAGCTGCTATGTTCGGGCTATTCTGATCAATCTGCGTAGCCAAAACACAAACTCACGAGTCTTCCGGGAAGCGGGTGTAGAACCTCCTGAGTCGCATATACAGAGTGTTAATGATCATCACCTCCCCAATGTGATGAAAGGCCAATTAACAAGCTGCTGAACATCACGCTCATAATGCGACCGACACTTACGCGCTCATCAATTTCTCATTTACAGCTTCTACCCCGCTGGTGTAATTGTTAAAAGTTCGAAAACACAGAACAACTATTTGTCTCTTTGACGACAGGAAGAGGTTTTCACAAAGCGGGGCCTCCCTAATCTGAGCGCTGCCAGACGGTTGCAAAAACCCGACAGGAAAATGTACAATGGAGAGGAATGGATCATGTCTGACTGGATTATATAAGGTGGCAGAGTGAAATGGCGGGATGTTGCAATTGGTAGGTGAAAGATAAATACAGAGTCAGCCTTCATGAAAATATGCAAGACAATAAAGCAACACTCCAGAACAATATGATGAGGAATTTTTATGACCACAGAGTCCAGGAGTCATGGTCATTTCTGCCCACATGGAATTTAACCCTTAAAGACCCTTAAAAAAAAGCTACTGTGACACCAAAAGCATCTGCTGATCTAAAATGTTGAATAACTTTTGTACCAATAATCCTAACATACATATAAAGAACTGAGGCAAAATGTAGTTTTTCAGGTTTTCATCATCATCATCATATTTGACACTTTTTATGTATATTTCTTTACAATTAATTCATTATTAATTATTATTGTATATTTCACTCCAGTCCATTAGTTCTAATTTTCAGATTACAGTTTTTCATTTCCTTCCTGTCTAGTTAAAACCATGTTGTTTTTAAATGCTAAATATTAATTTTGATATAATATTTGATCATCTGAGGGCTGACATGACTTTTTTCTAACTTAAACTGGATTTTGACGGGAAAATGCACCGTTGTTGTTGTTGTACTGTGCATTAAAAGTTGAACATTTAGAGAAACTTGGTTCTCTCAGATGATCTCAACCCTTTAAACCCTAAACCAAAATCAGTCTGTCTGCACTTTTTTTTTTCTTATTTTGACAATAAAAAGCCAAGAAACTATGCTGTGAATGAGTCCTTTTGCCCATTCTTCCAGAGCACTTAAAACTTTCCAATCTACCACTCATTTAAAATTTACTGCATGTTATAATTCTACTACAACAGCTTCTTCTTCAGCTTCGAGCACAGGTGTGAGTAAATTACTATAATGACACAATATGGACTATAAAGTGCAACATCTCAGGTTTCAGAAAGAGTTGGAATTTTTCCAATTGTACAAACAGTGAACGAGTTACAGCCATCCAAAGTGCATATGCACAGGGTGTGTCAGCAGTGACACGTTAGGTTTTAAAGAGTTGAACTGCTGTGGACTAAACTACACAACAGGATATAAAGAATAAAAATGCAGATCATCCCAATCCAACAGAGTCATTATTAATACAGCAATAAAAATTAATTAAAAAAACATCACATATAACAGTAAAATATAGACATGTTTGATAATAAATGCACAACTTTTAGATATAATCAAGTATTTCTACTGAGGAGAATGGGAACGTCTTCCACAGAACGATCATAAGGTCATGCAGCTGCAAGACAAAACCAAAGATATTTCACCTTATTGTCAAATCCTCATTGGGGTCAGGCTGATTTATTAGGCCGATATTAGTCCTTAATTTAATATAATGACTCCTTTATAGTTGAATCCATCCTTTCTCCATCTACACTTGTATACAACTGCCAATTGCTAATGTAAAGGCATTAATCTGTTCCAGAGTTTCCCCGTCATCAGTGGGTCCGTTAATGCTAAAATAACTTCATCAGGCTGTTTCATTGGAAAGTTTAAGTGTCCCACCCATGGCTGTTTCCTTCGCTTTTAGACACTTTCCACAAGAAAAGAAAACTGAATCAGTACAAACTTCATATAATGACATGAAATGAAACAGAGACGCTGCATCAAATTTGGAAATTCCGTGGCGTCGACTTTGAAAGCGAGGAAGAAATAAACATTTGTTGTGTAACTCTGCAGCAACAATAAAAAATGAGGAAGTGTTCAACATTCCTGGAAAGTCAGTAACCCCAGTAAATATTCACTTTGACATTTGACCTTTGACAACAGGAAACTTCTGAATGTTGTCCCGGGAGGATCATTAAGAGCATTAACGGCGGTTGTTTTTCTGAAGTGCTGTTATGAAATGGAATCATAAGATAGACCTACATAAAATAAATGACCATAAATAATAATTCTATTACAAATGTGGCACCGTTGAGTTTTAAACATATGCTACAAAAGTGAAAGTAAATTGAATCTGTCAGTAAATAATAAGTATGATGTTTTATGCAAATTTCTGGAATTTATTTATTTATTTATTTATTTTAATAATAACTTGTCAAGTATCATAACAGCAGCTGCCTTTTGGTGATATTCTACTGTGTTTATTTTGAGTTTCGCTGAACCACATTTCAAAGCCAGACCTGACATGAAGGAACAGGAGGAAGGAAAAGAAAGGGGGAGAAGAGAAGAAAAGAGTGAAGGAGGGAGAACGAGAAAGGAGATGAAGAAGACCCTCACAAGACAATATTAACAATACTAACAAAAACAACCGTTGTGATAAATATAATGAAACAATCACAATTTAAAAAAAATAGAAATGACAATGAAACAAAGTCAAATAAAATAAATAAGACCTGCCAAATGAAAGATTTAATAACGGAAAACACGACCAATATTATGTGTTAATCTAGAAGGTTAATGAGCGTTAACCCTCAAAGACCCAAACAGTCACTGGAGACCTAAACCATTTACTGATCTAAAATGTGCAATAACTTTAGATTCATTAATCCTATCAATACACTGAAGTAATTCAGGCAAAATGGTGTTAGATATGAGATGAGATGTTTGACTTGATGATATTCCACCATCTTCTGGGATCTCTGTCCTTCTCTAAACCAATGGGAAATCACTAGGCTATAATCACTTCTGCACTACTCTCAGTTTCCACATGCATCCCTGGGTATTTACCTCATTATTTAGTGCGTACGTAGCATAAATATGTCACTTAGTATTTCAGCCACCGGCAACAGAAAGCATCTGATCTAAAATGTTTAATAGCTGCACCACTAATCCTATTAATACAATAAAATAATTCAGTTAAAATGGGATTTCTTGGCTTATATATAATATCAGATAAAACCTATTATGATACACTGTACCAACAAAATGACCTTGATGATATAGACTCAAGTAGGGCTGCACAATTAATCATTAAAAGATCGCATTCTCAAGTTTTGGCGACTGGATAGCTTAGGGGTTTACACCGCTGACTTTGGTGCGGAAGGTTGCCAGTTTGAATCCCAGGTGGGCTTTACAGCCTATACTTTGTATGTCGCTTTGGATAAAAGCATCAGCCAAATGTAATGTAATAAAATAATATCATTTTTTTGTTGTTGTTGTTTTTTTTTTTTAAATATATGTATAATTGTCATGTATTAAATCTTATTTTATGTATTTATTTTTGTTTTTGCCATGTTTTTACATCTGGGTGTTGCATGAATGCTATATACCCCTTGTTCATAATCCTGATATGGTTTGGTAGATATATTTACATGCTTATGTTTATGTTTATATGTAATTTTTTGGGGATGGGGAGGGACTTCTGTATTAAAAAAAAAAAAAAAAAATCAGTACAAGAATTGCCCCCTCCTTCAACCAATGGTAAAGCACACACACACACACACACACACACAACACACATACACAGACTAACCCCCACCACACCACATCCACAGAATTCCACAGCAAACACTGAATTTTATTTCCATTGTATCAGGTGGGAGGTTTCTTTGCACTACAAACTTTTACAGATCAGCTGACGTCAATTATCAAGTGACCAGACTACTTGCGGAGTGATACGAGAGGTGCAAATCAAAGGTAAAAAAAAAAAAAAAACATTTTCCTTGACAGTGGTGCAATAACAAAAAATGTGAAAAGAGAATCATGATCTCAATTCTAAGCAAAAAAAAAGTTGTGATTCCTATTTTTGCCAGAACGGTGCAGCCTAGGTTTAAAGGCTGATTATTTTAACTGAAGATGTGTGGAACTCAAAGACAAAGATCACATTTACCATAAGGATGAGCATCGACTGCGACCAAACCAATGACTTTTACATCCCAGATTGTGTAGGTTATAGTTCACCAGTGTTACACCTCTGATGCTTCACTGAAAATTGAAGTCAGATTGTTTTAATGTGGCTGACATTAAAGACCGAACCCCTTCATGATTAATAAGGCTATAGTCTTTTCTCTGTGTGCGGTTCAGCCTTATGTGCTCTCTGGCATCAGATCTTAGACAAATTCATCTTTGTAGCATCCCTGCGCTTAAAAGCATCGCTGAATCCTGGATTTTCCTGCGTCTCGAACACATCATAAACACACACACATACACACAAATTGTCAGTGTTTGTTAGGTTCTTGGATGGTTTGTCTGTCTTGGCTTCATGATGAAGGGCGGCATTGTCTGGCCAAACTTACTCAACAGATACGGTGCTGAAATATAACTCTATGACTTTATGCTTATGTTTAATATCACTTCCGCTGTTGAAATGTAGTGCTGCGGGGTCAACCGAGGCTCTGTTTCCTGCTATTGACTGAGGACCTGTTGTTTTTACCTGTTTAAACAATAACTTGGCACAAACGCATCGACCTGGAGACGTCAACGTGTAAATCAACAACCTGTGTGCGATTAAGTGTCATCTATGCAGTTTTACATTACACACACACACACACACACAGAAAGTAGAGGTTTTCAGTCAACACATGATCAAGCTCTGAGAACAGCTGAGGTTAAAGCCTCTGAACTGGCTGAAAACTCTGGACAAGAAACACCAACAGTCATCACACTCCCCTTTTCAACAACAGAACAGGTTCCAGTGACCAAGACGCCTTTTTCCCTTCATTTGTCCAGTCTCTTGCGGTAGAGGAGATGGATTTAAACGGACAAAACCCAGGTGTAAATGTGCGTAATGTCGGTATGAATATGAAGCGGGGTGTTGCTGGAGTGGAGCAGCAGCGCGGCTTTCCCAGATAAACACCGGTATGACGCTGGAAGGCACCGGGCCGGGAACAAACTTTCATCAACGCTGAAAAATCCTCCGACATACAAAACCTGCAGCTCACACAACTGTTTATTATTTGTCATCCGGGCCAACTTTTTTCATCAATTTATCGACTTTTCAGATCCCTTCAGTAACAAATCTGCTGACTTTTATTATCTGGAATGACTTATTTTCTTTAAAAAGTATATAAATAGTAATCTACCGACTTTCCATTGAATACAGTTGGCAACGCTGCCCTGTTTAGTTTGGAAAGCCTGCACATAAATGGATTATCATAGATGTGTACAAGAGGGGGAAAAAAAAAAAGATAATTGTCCAATGATTAAAACACAAGATCAAAATCACCACTGAAGTCTAATCAAGTGGTCCGCCCAACACATTTTAGTCAAATGTGTTCATCATGTTCATCAATGTGACAAAACGGTTTCTGTTTAGATGATTGTGTCAGTGTAGGTTAAAAAAAAAAAAAAAAAGTTTTGAATTTAAATATATATAGAGCGATTAAAAAGATATGTAGCTTTAACATCCTGCCAAGTATGAATAAGAGAATTTCCACCATTAAATACGAGCTAATGTGAAAATCGACCCCATTGTTTGGAATTTTAAAGGAAGAAAACCCGGGGAAAAGCTGGCTTTAATGTATACAGTACGTCTCCATGGAAACGGAAAGAGTAAATCTATGTGCTGATGAAATTTGGGGGATATATCCCCCATATGATCAAAGTTATTATGTCTACATAGCGAATAATAAGTAATAATTTTGCAATAATAATGGAAAAATACATAAAAGACAAAAAAAAAAAAAAAACATGTCCCGACATAATCAGGGCATGTTGGGAACATGAAGCAGATGTAGTGAAAAAGAAAAAACCTACACAAACAGACTTCTGAATGTGTTTACCATTAAAAATACTGCATTAAAAATCAAACACATAATCTTTTTGGAAAAAACTACATTAGTAAGATTTAATTTATCATTTACATGATGTACTGAAAGGCAGCACGCACTTCCTGTCTGTGCCTACATGCTTTCCTGTATGAAATAAGGTATGCTACAAAGTTTACAAGGTGTTCCTGAACACACCATAAGTCCATTTACATTGAAGGCAATCAACAACAGGAAAATCAGTTACAGTTGTACTCATACGTTTACAAACTCTGGCAAAAAGTGCCCATTTTTCTCCGTTTTTATACATATTTTTTAATGATTATTGGGGGTTTTTAGATCCCTCGTGGTTTAGTTTGAATCCCATTTACAATAAAATAAATCTGTTATGCCTGATCATTCATATTTTCATTAAATACTGGAACACATTTTACAGATTTTTGCCAGAGTGTGTAAACTTATGAGAATGAGAGTGTCTGAATAACAGGGAATATTCTTCATCTTCAACTGGTGTTTGTGTCCTTACGTTTGGAAAAAACACTGATGTTTCACACCTTTCACCAACAGAAATAGGACAAATCCCTCCCAACCTGCAGGTGGAATGTGTATTTCACCTAAAATAATTAATATAATTTCCATCTCATTTGCTTTAAGTCTAAAACGGGGTACACACATGAAGATAATCGGGCTGGTTTTGTCTCGATTTTCCTTTTTCCTGATCCAAGGACGACAAATGTCACATTATTTTATGCCTTATAAGATTATCCTGTAAAATTATCCTACGGTCAGAGGTGTGTTAAGAGTGAATTTGGGGTAAAAACTGTTCAATACCTGATGTTTTCTCTTCATGTGTGGGGTCTGAAACAGATAAAATCCTTGCGTGTGAACCCCGCTTCAGCCTTCTTCAGCATTACAAAGCTGATGTTTGTCCTGCTTGCATTTAATGTGTTGGTCCATGATGACCACTGGCAGACAGTGGACGATAATGTGATGAATTTAAAGCATACAGCAAATACCGCTAACACCTACTTGCATATGCATTTGAGCATTAAACCATTAAAGGCTGACAAGAATAACAGTACAAAAGTTTTCACCTCCAAACAAACTATAACAAACACAAAGTCCAGACAATTCCCAAACCAGCGCCTATGAATAATCATGACTATGTGCTTAAACATCAACTGTTTTTGTTATTTTTCTGCAGCCTGCCTCACATGTGTACATTCAGAGTCTGGCACAACGTCCAGGCAGCGCACTTACAGTACGAACAGTTGGCTTTAAGAATATAGTATATCACCTCTGAATAAATCAAACCACGGCTGTTTATTTTGGCTCCAGATCACATTGGTCTGTAGGGCTGCCATGTAATGTGGTAACACCTATGTAAAGTTGTGTGAAGAGTTCTGGGAGCCATATGTGGAATCTGCACAGCATCACAGCATGATTTAATAAAAGGTTTAACTTTTGCTAAATTAATTTTCAACAAATGTGATGAATGGCTTCATTGCCAAGTATCATTTCAGATAATAAACCATCGCATCTGCGCACTTGATTAAGGCTGCTTTTGAATGCCGTCCATGCTGTTGCACGCAACTTTGGAGTGTAGCAGGTGCTCCACTGATGCATAAAGAGTGTTTTATGTATAATGTTTTTGTTATTGCATTACTGCACCATGAGGTCAGACGAGTAGATTTCCATGATGGGAAGGTTAAAGTTTATGGCCCGAGACCACAAAGAAACTCTAATGTGATTTTTATTATCGGGGCATGTTGGAACATGAAACGATGGGAAAAAGTGCTCAATGTCAAAAATGATGAACAAATATGAATAACAGCGAATGAATAAAGTTAGATCTGCACGGTTAATGTAAATGTCTGTATATACTATAGATGTATGTTGTATTGATTCATTTATTATTGTCATCATTCTGTATATTTCAGATTTGAAACTTTTAAGTCTCAGATGTGGTTTATTTCCCTCTTTTTCCACTAATCATCAATTATACTATTGAGGCATTAGTCACAAAACTACAAATCTGCAGGTCAAATTTAGGCCAAATGCAGTAAAACTTTATGGACAAACAGACCCTTATCCCCACTGACTCACTTGACAGACTACACAGGACACTGAGTTATTAGTTTAGACTAAAGCTTCAAAAAACACACTGAATGATGGATGTTTTTGTTTTTATTAACCCATAAAGAGGCGACCAAAACCACCTCCTGATCTAAACTGTTGATCCACTAATCCTATCAATGCATGTAAATAAATTAGGGCTGTCAAAAGATTAATTTTCTTGATCGCAACTAATCTCAGAAATTTTATAGTTAATCGCGATTAATCCTGATTTACTTTGCATGTGTAAAATTGATATTTTGCAGTAAAACCGTTCAAATCTAAAGTTAAACCCACAATGTAAAGTATTTCGGACCATTGTCTTAAATCGGGACAAAATGAAGACAGAGACAAAGGCAGAATTTACCTTTGGGGCTTTTTTTTATTTTCAAAAAGAGTGTAGAGAAAGGAAAACAAGTATTAAGAATGAATGACTGGCTACTTTGAGA
>JAPSES010000002.1:3361537-3390147 GCA_029822895.1 Maxillicosta whitleyi
AAATAAAAAAAAATCAAATTTTGTGTATATGCTGGTGTGCATCACTACTAGGGATGTCCCTGATCCAATCTAAAAATCGGTATCGGCCATCGATCTGGCATTTTTTTTTAGAAGATCAGACTGGATTTAGTCACGACTTCTGGTGGATCGAAACAAACATCCTGCTCCCTCAAATGAAAGTTTCTGAAGGTAGGGAAAAGGTGAATAAGTGCACAACAGCAGGAGACTTAGAGGAATTAGTAAAGCGTCTAGAAATTTCACTTTCACTTGATTGTATGCATTACATTACATTACATTAGGCCTTTATCCAAACGACTTACAAGGTATACACATGTGTAGTGTAAAGGGCCTTGCCCAAGGGCCCACCTAGGATCCGAACCGGCAACCTTCCACAAAGTCAGTATTAACTAACTAAGCTACCCAATCGTGGGTTTTTTTGTGGAATTATTTGATCCAAACCATCCCGCAAATAAATTAACATTCTTCTGACCTGCTCCAATCCAACCCATGAGTAACCTGCTGATCTGCACATCACTAACGTACAGCAGGGAACACTCCCCCATATAATCCCTGGATAGACCTGTCCATAGACGTGCTACAGCAATGGCGAACATACGACCCATGGGCCTGCCAACGCTGCTAATTTGGCCTAAAGTATGAATTTGGAAAGTGCAAAAATTATACTAAAGTTATTAAGAGTCAAAGGTATCAGACTTGTTTTAGTTCAGGGTCCACATTCAGCCCTACTGTGATCTGACAAACAACCGACCTCAAAATTTCACTGTAAAAAGTCGGTATTGGATTGGTATCAGCAAAACTAATCCTAAAAAAAATCGGATAAGAAGCCAAAAAAAAAAAATCCTAATCAGGACGTCATTACAGTTCAATACATTCCAATATACTGACGTGCGACCACATATCGTAACCCCAGATTCCAGTCGATGCTCAACCCATACATGAGATATGCCACTTCAAAATGTCACGTACTATATATATATTATGTTATTAATTTGGTTCAGACACACCTACAAGTTGAAATGACCTTCTTTACATTTAAAGTATGCGATAATAAGAAATAGATGAGTGGGTGGGGTCAAATTAAAAGATTTAGGAAGGCAATTCAAGACGCACAGATATGGGAATTGCTATTATGTTATGATAGTGAAGTACTTCTAAAAGCGAGACGCTTTCTTGGCTCCTGGTTGAAGAGATGAAAAGTGTGTGTGTGTGTGTGTGTGTGTGGGGGGGGGGGGGGGTTAGGGTTAGGGCTCTGGATCTCCTAAGCCGACATTGATGAAGTCTTTCAAGAAGTCATAACCACGTATGGAAAGTCCTACCCATTCTAGCGTGCTACCACACACACACACACACACACACACACACACACACACACACTGCAACACCCGCTGTGTTAGTTTTAGGTTATTTTTAGGCGATGGCTGCAATTCACATTTCCACACATCTGTGTCTGTGCCCGTGTTGTTCTTTAAGATGCTGTGAAATGATACACGACTCCCACGAGGCAATGACGTGTAGCATCTGTCGCCAGTGACTTAACACTAGAAGAGCCCGGCGATAAAGTCGAAAACTCAAAATCTATTTGTTATTATTTCCAGTCTTATCGTTCGCTGCCGCAAAATTAGTTTCTCGGGTGATACGACATGCAGACAGCTTTCAGGAACGGCAGGCCTTGATCCTATTACAGTGTGGAAGGAAAAATAAATCAAGGCACAGCGTAAAACAACATAATCCACTCGTCGATACACAACTGCATTACGGTCAAGGACATAAAAACGTCAAAACTGACAAATGCTGACACAAACTTGGCTATGTGGTGTTTACAGATACCAACAGTGTGTGCCATATGGACAGTGAGAGGCCTCAGTAATCTTCATTGCTGTGGTCACCCACCATAGTGGAACTGTTTGTATGAATTCACATCAAATGTCAGTCCTACTAAAACTACAGTCCTCCATATATGTTGAAGCTGTGGGAATGTAAAGATCTGAGGGCAAATGCATGCCGGCATATAATTTTCAAGTTTTTTTTTACTCGTCTAGGTACGTGACTTGCATTACATTAAATCTGAAACAACAACAGGGCAGAGTTTACATTTGTGTTGCTGGAGTCTTTGCCAGGGTGACGCCCAGCTGACACTAGATGGCAGCAGCACACATTGGGAACGCTTCATGAAAACTGAGGTCTAACACCAAATTTACAGAAAGGAACTGTAAAGATTGCACCTCGTTTCATTTTTGTCAGCAAAGAAGGGAAAACAGTGCCGCTTGGCTACTGGGGTGTGAGAAAACAGTCTGATTCTGTCACCTGTTGGTCAGGCCTGCCCGCCATCACTGGGAATGTTTTAACTAAACACATTTGAGTCACATCCTGATCAAAAACAAAGGCTCTAGGAATTCAGTCGAAAAGGAAGGAAAGAGAGGAGGAGGGAAAAGTTTCAGGAACAGGCTTTAGCTTCTATCTTCTACACACTGGAGTGATATTTGGAGTGGAAACACCCAGCAGAGATAAGGTGGGACGTCACGTCTGGCTTTCATCATGGCACTGCCTCCTGCATGTTGTTGCCTCGGCAGCGGTGCAGAGCCAAAAGCCTGGGAGTCGCTCCAATTCAGCCAAACTCCCTGTTTAAACAACACTGCTGGAATCTGAGGTCACTGCTGAAGGATGGCAAAAAAATATGGCAGGCTGCACACTTAAAAGAAGGTGAATGAAGACATAATAAATCTACATAAGAGCTGAGTGAAGCATGAAGGCAGGACGGCACTGGAGGAAGGATCCAGAGGATTGGAATTATGCATTTTCTAACATTTCCCTGTGTTCTACATAAACAGTAAATGTTTTGTTCGGGTCTGAATCCTTCATTAATTCAACTCCACAGGTCCATCTTCAACACTATTTCTGAGTAATGACACCAGACATGTGGTTTTGAGCGCTGGCCCTTTAAATGCAACTTCAGGCCCCGCCCCCTTCAGGTTATTGGCTGTGGTGCTGTGGTATGAATATTTTAGGTAATCTACTCAAAGTTCTGACATATTTTCAGTTTTTACTACAACTAGTGCTGCAGATAAACAATTATCTCAGAAGTCTTGACCTTATATGCACAAATTTCATGATGTAACTAGTTATAAAATGTAACAAATTAAGGAATAAGCAGGAATTAAAACAGGTCATAGAAATCTACTCAATTTTTACCAAAACGAATATAAAGACAGTTTTTTAGAATCGGTTATCAGCTCAAAGTTTGGACATATTTTCAGTTTTTACTACAACCACTGCTGCTGATAAACAAATATGTCGAACTGGAGAAATATTCATCTGAAGTCTGGACCTTATATGTGCAAATGTTGTGATGTAACTAGTTATAAAACACAACAAATTAAGCAGGAATTAAAACAGGTTGTTGAAATCCACTTGATTTTTGGCAAAATTAATATAAATATAACTTTGCAGCACCTGGAGGGTTCAAATACAAACTTTATGAACTATTAGACTCCAAATACACAAATAAATGAACCACAGACTAATGAAAGTGGGTTTAACTAATTATAAGCTCTTTAATTAAAGATTTAGAAGCATTAAATTGTACTTAATAAGAAAAGTCCAGCTAGTCACTGTGCAGTACAATGTTCCTATATATTGTGTTTTCATTTTATTGTTGCGTTAATGTGTATTTTGCATTTCACTGCGGCCTGTGTTTTAGTTTGAGTAATGCTGTATATTCATACCATCACTGTCCTGTGATAAACATGCTTCTCTAAAAGTTTTCAGTGTTGTGTTGATGAATTTTAGGGTCTTATCCCCTTAATTATAGGAACACTGTCCTTTCAATGTGGAGAAAAAAGTATATGATCCTCTGAGATGTAGTGGAGTAGAAGTATAAAGCCGCATGAAATGGAAAGTTACGTTATTTATGTATAGTACTTAAGTAAAAGTATTAAATTATATTGTACCACTGACAAGGGTTGAGTATTGTTAAAAATATACAGCCAACATTATATTATTATAATTTATTCTTATTTTTCAGCTCATCAGCATTTTTATCCACTCAAATCAGATTCATAATATAAAAGAATATAGCCTTATTTACCACAATTTGGATTCATTTCTGTCATATGTTTCAGCTCTTTAGTTTTATGTCTCATTATCCTGGTATGGTTCTACTCAAAAGCACTTTTACAGCTTAAAAAACAAACCTATTTACCACATCCTGAAGTTGTCTGTGAACATTATGTCAATACAAATGCAGAAAGTGTGTGTGTGTGTGTTGCATGCATTAAGACTGATGATATTTACTCAGATTTACATAAGGTACTGAAATGAAATGAAAGGGCAGTTTGATGTTTATGCCACAGACCAAATTAAGTTTTTATGACAATTCAGTCTGTGCCACCAAAGTGAAAACAGCTGCTAAAATGAATGCATACCACAATATGCTCGAGAAAAATAACTTATTTTCTATTATAAAATATGAGTATTTACACTTTGAAACTTTTTTTTTCGACTCTTGGAGGGTAACACATGTTTGTTTACCTCAACGGGGAATCTGAAGATTTATACCCGAATCTCCAGCTGATTCCCCAGAGGCACAATTCATCCTGACCACTTTTATGGCTTTCAATAAAACACGCTTTAAAAGATGTTCCTTCCCTTTGTCTCTAACTCTGATTTGATCACCAGAGCTCCTCAGACCAGGGCCTTGGCCTGGTTTCCCTCTCAGATGCGATCACATCCTTCTTGGGTTCCTCCCTCCACTTCCTCTGCGATTGAATTTGTTTTCTTAAATAACCACTTAATTCAAAGCACCATAATTTTTTGTGAGGCAATATAAATAACATGCCTGAGTTATCCCACAAATAAGATATCTGTCAATCCGCCAGCGAAGCTCTAACGGAGGCGAAGAGTCACCACGCTGTGAAGTAAAGATCTTTTACTGCAGTGTCATGATTGTGGCATCAAACACGCTCTAATTTATGGTCGGCCCTCCCTTGGTGTGTTTTGTTTTTGAACGGAGGTAAATTGAGAAGCGGGCGTTTTGCTTCTCACAAGGTCTGGCCATATTTCTTGCTATAGTTGACCTTTGAACTGCGCGAGCGGGTCAGGCCCTGTAGATCAGGCTGAATATTTGAGGCGAGTGCCACATGGACTGTTGAAGGCTCCGTCCATTAATCACGGCTTCAGCTTTGACACGGTTGACCTTTGGAGTCAAATTTCCAGAACGCTGAATCGAAGTCGTTATCGTCACCTGAAGACAAATTGCTCTGGTACAAAATTAAAACATAAATGTGCGTTATTTGCTCAAATGTGGCATTTAGCTAGGACCCATGAGTATAAATGGTAAATATTATATTACCATGTTTTTGTTATGTTATAAGATAAGACTTTATTCACCCCCACCATGGGGAAATTTCACAGTTAACAGCAGCAACATATGACAAGCAACTGCAGAAAAATAAGAAATTTAGTTTCAAATACTTTTATTGTGAAGCTGCTAGTATATCATGCATGTGTTGATGTTTCTGTCCGAAGTCAAGACTTTCACTCTGTGGCAACGCGTAAATAGATATAACAAGTGTTAATAAAGAAAATATATAATAAAAATATACATAGACACAAATACGAGTCCTGATTGGGAGATAATGCCCGATTCCGATCAAGTCCCGAACCATGTGATCAGGCCGATTTCCAATCGTGTGATGTCTAGATGTCCATAGAAAAATATAGAGATAAGTAAATAATACATTAAATAAAATAAAATAAATAATAATAATAACTCCCTCCCTGACCCACCCCATCCCACCCACCCAGTGCTTCTCAGATTGTCCTACATCCTGTTCCAAGAAAGAAATAATTGGTCGCCACATCTGTTTAACGTCTTCCAACCTTCTTTCCTTTCAAGGTGTAATGTGTCAGTCAATGCTGTTAACCATGCTTTGAAATTAGGTGTCTTGTTTTTTTTTCCCAAATGAAGAAGAACAAGTTTTTTCCCACAGAGGAGACCGTAGGATAGAAGGCGGCGCTGCACATTCTGTAGGTTCCCAATACTCCCTGACGTCCCTAGTACAATCAAGAGTGGATCTGGTCGCAATGTAGTCCTGAAGACCTTGGAGAAGAAAGAAAACACTGCTGTCCAGAAATTCTCTAGTTTAGGGCATAGTGTGTAACTGAAGTAGATTTGCCTCCACTTGGTTACATTTTTCACAGATGGGTGATTATCAGATGTAGTTTTGTTCTTGAATAATGCAGCCTGCGCAAAACTGGATCAGGTAGTGTCTATCATTCAGGGACAAGTGTTGATATATCTCAGGTTTTCCTTCCATATATCCTCCGCTATCCCTGTCCCCACTTCTCTTTCCCAGCCTTCCTGTATGTATTCCCCGTTCTCCTGGTCTACCTCCTGAAGTGAATCATATATAACTGAAATGGCGTTCCTCTCCATCGTGCAATCTCTGAGACAACTACCTAGCTTGTCGGGAGTGGCGTTTTGAAAATGGTCCAGATGTGTCCTTAAAAAATGTCTGACTTGGAGGCATCTAAAAAAAAAAAAAAAAAAATCACCTTTTGACAGACCATATTTTCCTTCTAGTTATTGAAATGATGCAAATGAGCCAGTAATGAAGAGATCACCCACACTGCACAATCCAAATTCTTTCCATCTATCAAAGTCTCCACTTATAATAGAAGCGGTGAATGATGGATTGGCTGATATTGGGAGAGTAAAGGACAGCTTCCTAAGTTTGAGTTGTTTTGATATTTGCCTCCAGATTTGAATAGTGCTGTGTATAATTGGGTTGTGGCTATAACGTGATTTTTTAAGGTGGATGGGAGACATCACGATAGCACCGATCGAATACTGAAAACAATCTTCCCGCTCCATGTCCAATCAGCTGGCGGGCACAACTGTTTCATCGAGCCAGTAGGAGATGCATCGGATATTTGCTGCCCAATAATACTTGACAAAACCTGGGAGGGTCAACCCGCCATTTGGTTTACTTTTGCACAAATACCCCTTTCTGATCCTATGTGTTCTGTAATTCCAAATAAATGAAAGAATCATAGAATCTAGTTTTTTAAAGTTTTGTAAGAGGTACAGTAATTGAGGTAGACAAACCATTTCGACTGCATTCACTCTACCTATCAAGGAAATAGGGAGGGTTTTCCAGAACTCCAGTTTGTTTTTAAACTTATTTAGTACGGCCACATAGTTAGCCTCAAATAATTTATTATATTTCTATGTGATTTCTAACCCCATGCCAATCTGAATGGAGTTCGTTCTAGTGCACCTGGGTCACTGCATTGCACTGGCATCAGCTCATTTTTTGTCCAGTTTATTCTGTATCCAGAGAAAGAGCTAAATAAATCGATCGTTTCTAATAAAGTAGGGACTGAAGTTTGTGGTTCTGTAATAAAGGTCAAAATGTCATCTGCATAAAATGATATTTTATTTGTGGTGTAATCAGTATTATAACCACGAATCTATCTGACCATGTGATTTATTCTGTATAAAGTCTTATTTGGACTCTGTCGAAGCTGAATACTTGCGTGTATAAATAGGAATAAAAAGAGGAATGTGAACAAAAACAGTCAAACTTTATGGTCCAGAGTGTTGCACCTGTTGTTTATAATCCCTTCAGTCCTGTCAATAAACTTAAAATATTCAGTGAACCCTCAGATTACAGCCGTCTCAGCAAAGGTTTGTGTTGAACTTTTTCCAAAATGTAGCATCAAGATTTTTATTTTTACCACAAATGCTAGAGAAACCTACATCTTCAACTGTCTTGTTTTGTCCAAGTCTATTCTTATTGTAAGGAAACTGAAACGCAACATAATAAAATTTAGCAACTATGAAAAACGTGTCAATGAGCTTCCTGTAAATATACTTTTGACAGATTTAGAGCTTATTTGCACATCATTTCAACAAAGTTCTTCAAAGCCCTCAGGTTATTAAGATGTTTGATCTGAACAGTGGTGCACACCTCAGCAGCTCCACTGATTTATTTGGGAATCAGCACTTGTATAAGCATCCACGGCTGCACTCAGCATGAAACCTCTAATGAAGTAATGAAATACGCAAAGATAGACAGAAGAAAATAAAGTTCAGATACAGACCATAATCAGGTTTCATTTCTCAAAGTCTCATCTGCTTTTCTCACTAGAACTGATATGGCCTGTGTGCGTCTGTGCACAAGCCAAGACACCAGCTCCAGAAACGGATCCACAAACAAACCTGATGCATTATATTACTGGATTATATGCACATATTTATTGTCGATTATATTCGTATAAGATTCTGTAACTACTTCTACAAACCTCCACCGCTCTGTCCAGATAAGTGGAGTATACACATGAGGAGTTTCTAAAGCTGAAGACATTTTTTATCTGTTTCAGACCCCGTACATGATGATAAAAAAAATAAGAAATCAAACACATAACGATTCTATCCCACCACCGATCTAGAATCCAGTCCTCCAAGCCCGAAACGTTATGTGATCAATATATAATATCATAATCTTATATAAAACATAAGATAATCTGGTGTTTGTCATCGTTGGTCAGAAAGGGGGAAAATCAGGACAAAAACAGTCCGATTATCTTTAAGTGCGTACACTGTTTTATGGTACACTGCAAAAATGTAAATCTGACCAAGTGTATTTTTCTCATTTCTAGGCAAAACCTCTCATCACACTTAAAATAAGACAATATAATCACATAAAGACTAACTTTACAGTGAGATATAAGAATTTATTTTTAGACGATAGATCTTGAAAAGCTTGTTTCAAGAAATTTTACCAAGATAATTTGCACTTGTTCCATTGGCAGTTTTTTCCCCCCGCTTAATTCAAGTTTTTTTTTTTTTTTTTTTTAGCACAACTCATGCCAAAAAAAAAAAAAAATCTGCCAATGAAACTAGTGAAGATTATTTTGGTGAGACTCCTATCTATTGTCTAAAAATAACTTCTTATACCTCACTGAAAAGTTCCTCTTTAGGTGATTCTGTCTTAATTTAAAGTGTGATGAGATATTTGGATTAAAACTGAGAAAAATAGGCTCTGTAAAATTTAGATTTTTGCAGTGTACTAGTCAGATGAAAACACTGTTTAGAAGCTTATCTGGCATATCTGCTTCATCCAAATCAATGCCATCCACCTCTGCTAAAACATTTTCATATCAGTTACTGGACTCAAGCGTTATATGAAAGCTATGGTTCAGGTGTTGGCTACAGACACATGTTCAACACACACACACACACACACACTGACACACATTCGCTCACATGTGCCGACACATACACCTGTCTAGCCATCACTATTTTAACACTTCCAGCTGTACAGCTGCACCGAGTCTCAGTGTCAGCTTCAAGGCCCGTTTTAGTATCAACCATTGTCAGAATATCAAGTGGATAATGCAGTGTGGACGGGTGGAGCAGTCAGGTCAGCTTTTTGGAGCCAGCTCTTGACAGAATTTTATCCTCTGCCATGTACATTTGACACCTGTTTGATCTGATGTTCGCAACTCACAGATCCAATATAATCTCCGTGCAGTGAAGGCAGCACTTTATCCTAACGGCTGCAGCCGATCTCTCTTCAAACGGATATTTACAGTGATGGAAGATGGACTGAGAGCCCTCACTTAGTAGAAGTGTAAAGATACTCCATTACATGTAAAAGTCCTTCCACAGCAGAAGTACCGCCGTGTCAGCTGCAAACTGGAGTGGAAGTATTAGAGTAAAAGGGATGATTTGAGTCTCTGATTGACATGGACATGTTATCACATACCGTCAGTCTCATAACATAATTGCCCAAGTCATATTTTTGGCCAAACTGATAGGAAGGAAAAGTTATGTAAATATAACAGCAGGCCAAAAATATGACTTAGGTTAACAGAACAGAACAGAACAGAATAGAATAGAATAGAATACAACAGAACAGAAGAGAACAGAACAGAACAGAATAGAATAGAATAGAATAGAATACAACAGAACAGAACAGAACTGAATAGAATAGAATACAACAGAACAGAGCAGAACAGAACAGAACAGAATAGAATAGAATAGAATAGAACAGAACAGAACAATGAAAATCAGTTTAGCAGCTCTGTTGTTTTTGGCAGAAAAAAAAACACACACACAAAAAAAATACATAATACTGAAAATATAGACGTGTAAAAAGCAACAGGATAAAATATTATATATACATAATACATACAATATATACTACAAAAAATACACAAAAAAACGTGCAACAGCTAAATGTATACTACACCTGAGAAATATGTAAAAAAAAAATAAAATAAGGATGTATACAGGCTATGAGGATAATATTATGCTATGATGCTAATGATACAGACTGGATAATTAATTGTAAAACACTTTTGACAAACTGAAGATGGAGCTACTTTGCTGTACTACTTTGAATTACTGCTATTACTTATGTAGTTATACAAAGAAACCAGCTGCATTTTTGGCTCATAAATCACTACAGACAGAACAGTTTGAAAACTATGACAGTGTCTGATGACTAATGATGGGCTTTTTATTTTTTTTAATTACTGGCTCTAAGGGGAAAATGATCTAATACAAATACAGTATATAATTAAAATTCAATAAAATTCAATTCGGAGATTGCAGCTGATGTTCAGCTCCAGAGTTATTGATCAACTACTTCTAGATTGATCCAATTCTATGCATTTTGACGTTCATTACTCAAATTAGATGTTCAGTACAGCACTTGTCCAGTTTATGATAAAGTCACAGATTAACTTTACTTATTTTCAAATAATGTCAGATATTTTTTTTTTTTTTTTTTGCAGGAAAGATGAATAAAATCAGCTGATTAATCTGATTCTGCTTTTTCCTGTATTGACATTATATCAGCCTTTAAACATCCATGACCACTCTACCTCTGAATCTAATGAGATGATTAATGCTCGGAAACATAAATCTGTTTTCAGTTTTTGGCCTTTTTCTGTAATCTTGTATTTTTTTTTCCAAGTAACAGATGATTCAAACACCTATTGAAATGGAGCCATGTGAGAAAATTCTCTATTTAGTGAATCTGTTCAATAATTTGCAGATATCTGAAATGTAAGATGATTAAAGACAGATTTTTGTGAGACATAGAGAGATACAAGGGCCAAATAGTTCAGTGAAATATTATTAGAACTTCAGCTCGGACCAGGGCGATGTCCAAGTTGCATGAGTTTCTTTGTTGTTTTTTTTCCAGATAAATATAAAACATGTCAGAACACAGAAAAATCAGGGCGCTACAGGAGATTCACATCATATCTGTAGACAAATGCAAACATGGTTATTATGTAAAGACACCAGAAAAAAAAAAGCAATAAAGTCAGGACTTATTGTCAACACTACCAGAAAAAGCACAGATCTGATTTATTGGCCAATATCACCTGAAATGGCCTCATCCATGGAAAAAAGATAGAGATAACTATTTTATTTGACTGTATAAGAAATTAGGTAACTATTGAATGTAACCCAGTATGACTCCATAGGGATTAAAGATGAAAAACAGTCTTGGCTATTATCTTACATATTGGCACAAATTATGTTTATTACTATGCACTGTCCCTTTGGAAAAAAAAATAAAAAAATAAAAAAACAACTCAAAACTTAAACTTGATACTTCAGAATAATTCTGTAAGTAGCTATAAATCAATACATATACAAACAAGTGGCTCCAGGCACAACAAACCTCGCCCCTCACACATATTGTAGTTTATTTTGGCATTGATTCAGCTGATGTCAGCATGTCTGTGTGTGTGTGCTGATGTCAGCATATCAATTGACTCTATATATGTGCCAAGTAAATTGAAAGAAAATGGATGCTTTAATAGACGTGTGAAATGCCACCCACTATAAGTAAATGGGAAAAGTAAAAAATAATTTAAAAATTCATAAAATATTTGAACTTCTCCCAAAGTAGAATCACAACTATTCTGGGTCACTGGCAATCTAGAAACCCAAATTTGGTATAAATTCAACCAATAGTTTTGCTGCTACAGAAATGTTAAATTTAACCAATTATAAGTAAATGGGGGAAGAAAAGTACAAAAATCCATTAAAAAAATTTACTTTACTTGCTGGTCCCAAAATATAATCACATCTATTCTGGATCACTGGCAATCTAAAAGGCAAATTCGGTATAAATTCAACCAATCCATTTGCTGCTACAGTGTTAACAATCAAAGAATTTCAGAAACAACAAACTGGAGGGCGGGGTAATAAATATGCAAACAAGCAAGTAAACCTATAATTTCCAAAGTCAGTGATTCAGCACTACTATCTACTATTATCTCAGCGAAGTTCCGTCCATAGATGGTAAAACATGGCATTATTTCTAGTTGAAATGTGACCTTTCAGACAGATGTAGTGGAGTAAAAAGTACTCAGACATCCAGAGTAGAAATATCCAGTAACAGCTGCATCAAATGCTATATCATATGTTTTCTGGGCTGTTTGGCTAGTTCCGCAAGGTGCTATGACAGTGCATTTGTTAAGTGGAGAAGTTGTTTTGGCGGAACATGTGCACACGATGAGGCACAGTGGTGTTTAAAAGACAGAATCCAAAGTGGGACATAAAAAGATCTTTGCCAGAACTTGTAGCTCTGAGGTTGTAGTTCTTTTACATCCTGCCACTGTGCAATAGAATGCAATATCCATCTTTATTCCAGCAAAGTTAGACTAGAACAGAAGTACAGAGTCAGATAAAATAGAGTCAGATACCTCAAAAGTTGGATAAATGTACTAGTTATTTTCAACCACTGGATATTTATGGGTACTTAAGTGGCATTAGGGTAAAATCCTGCCTTTTGAGCATGAAACACAGACACAGTGTCTGAAGCTGAAATAGAGTCGAACTTCTACTTTTTTCGGTGTTTCATCACAAATTGCTACCATTTATGAGAGATAGCCATACCATAATCACGTCCTCCCCGTGGGCTCTGATATTATCCATTATTTACTACCCATAGATCACTGTTAATAGCACAGCAGACACAAAATGCCCCCGGCTTACAGCTGACACAGGCACAGGGGTTTCTGTAATTTGCCTATTGTACAGATCATATTCTCCTTGCTCAGTGTGGATTCTAATTGTAATACTTGTTTGCCAGAAATAGGAAAACCAGATGAAGTTTCATTGATAATGCAAGTATCATCAGGGAGCTGTGGCTGTTGCAGTGTATCATGGTTGATTTGTTGGCCCACTCAGGACCTCCACAATGAATTTATTCCCTTTATCTCAACGAATGCCAAGAGTCATGGGGTTCCACAAGGCACTCTAAGACTCCAGCATTTATTTATGTTTTCTGGAAGCCTCTGCAGCCATGAGACAATCCATCATGTGAGTTTTATCTGCAGACAGTAGAGTTTGAGGTAAAACCAGTTTCTGAAAAACAACAAAAAAAAAAAAAAAGAGGATCATCCCCGCTGCTGGCTCTGTACACAATGCCTAAGTAGGCTCAAATTTGGAAAGTACACACAATGTTGATAATGTGGTTTGGAGTGGTTGACACTGACTCTATGCAAAAACAATCAGAGTCATTAGTGGGAGATAGTCAAAGCCACTGAGCTGCCCCCACCCCCTCCGCAAAGACCTTGAGAACCTCATCATTGCATTTTTCCTGAGCCTCCTTGTGCTCAGAGACTAGAATCTGGCACATCACAGGCTGAGGGGAAGCATTTGTTCATTTCAAAAGATGCTGTAATGTTAATCAGATGTGGTTCAAGTATTATGTGCAAATAAAACCTTAAGCATTTTGTTTTACTCGGCTCTGGGTGGGGTTTCCACATACATACAAAACATGCACCATTGCCAGGGAGTATACATTATAACAGGAAATCATTTGAGAGTCAATTCAGAACTTGTCGGCGACAGGCTAACCACTCTGATTCTGTCTGACTGCCTTTTGGCCTTTGTTCAGGCTGCAAGCAAATCAGATGTGTTTCTCCAATCAGAAACAAACTAACATCACGCAGTTCAAGTTACTTCCAAGCTGTAATCCATTACAGATTACTTGTTACATTAAAGGGCTCATATTTATCTAAACCCACTTTTATTAGTCTTTGGTTCATTTATTTGTGTATTTGGACCCTAATAGTTCATAAAGTTTGTATCTGAACTGCTGCAAAACTATCTCTATATTCATGTTGGCAAAAATTGAGTGGATTTCTACAACCTGTTTTAATTCCTGCTTAATTTGATATATTTTATGTTGTGAAATTTGCACATATAAGGTCAAGACTTCTGACATAATTGTTTATCAGCAACACTAGTTGTAGTAAAAACTGAAAATATGAGCAATATACCTAAAATGTTCAGTTGTTGGTTGAACGGGACAGAGCAGCACAGTCAACAACCTGGAGGGGGCGGGGCCTGAAGTGGCTCATGTGCATTTAAAGGGCCAGCGCTCAAAAGCACCTTTGTGTCATTACTCAGAAATAGTGTTGAAGATGAACCTGTGGAGTTGAATTAATGAAGAATTCAGACCCAAACAGAGAATTTAAAGTTCATGTAGACCACAGGGTAATGTTTGAAAATGCATAATTCCATTTAAACTGTTATTGAATAAAATATTATTGATTACTGAGTAAAATAATTACTTATAAACTTACATATATTTTACATTACTATTACTATTAAATTAACTAGTAATACCTTATATGACTGTATTACAACAAAAATTGATCTGTTAATGTATTATTTTATATTATAGAAAATATTAAAACATTTATTATATATTTTATTTCATAGTATTTCGTAACACGTTACTTCCAACACTGTTCAAATAGGAGATGTACGGCTTTCTAATATGTTTTAATTAACTAATTTATGCAGATTTGACCACATTCTGACTCTCACCCATGGTCATAAGCTCTGGGTAATGACTGAAAGAATGAGGTTGTGGGTAAAAGCAGATGACATGAGTTTCTCGCAGGGTGGCCCGACTCAGCCTTAGAAACAGGGTGAGGAGCTCAGACATCTGGGATGAACTCATATTCCCCCAGAAGAGCTGGTGGAAGTGTCTGTGTGGGCTCCTCTGCTGACCCCACGACCCGGACAAGTGGATGAAGACGGTACAGTATGGTACGGTATGTAGTCTTTACACAAAAGTCTGATCGCTTTAGATGCAACTGTAACTGAAAACAGGTCCTGTTCAATACTGTATTCATACTAATTCAGTCATTAGTCATTCACTGATCATTTCATGCCTGCTACAACTCCAAGTTTCAGAGACACAAAAGACACTTTGATATGTGATTTGAGCAGCCGGGCACTAGATGTAGCAGCCGAAATCCAATTGGGATTACATTTCAAACCACCTCCAAATGTGATTTAGATGAGATTTGCATAAATCACATTTCATGTGGGTTTGTTGCCGTCCAGACTTTCTAAAATCAACCTGGATACAACATGGATATGCCAAAAAAATCATTTGAGCTGGCAGTCTGAACAAGGCCCCAGACAACTGCCTCAGCAATTACTAGTATCCAGTTGCGTTCAACCAGTACTACTGCAGTTTCAGCCAGGATACAGTTACCACTAATTACTGCACTGTTACTTCATGTGTGAGTTAAGCTAACCCCACACAGAGAATACCTGTTTATGGGAAACGTTTGAGGGGTTTGTTTAGCTGTTAACCACTGTCCTAGTAGTAGACAGCAGAGGTAGGATCACTTTAGCCCATGTGTGACAAGTTGTGTTCCCACATTTATTTACCAAACAGCACTGTAGGAAAAAAGGAAAGACATGTTGCGTGCTGCTAAGTTCCATAAATGCTGGTTTAGAAAAGTGAATGAGCAAAAGCATTGTAAGAAATTTGGACTGGAAATAATTTGGATAAGTGACTCATCTCTTTTCACTGGTGACACCATTATTCTTTTCTGTTTGGATACAGATTGATAAACACTGCAGAAAAAAAAAAAACACCGCCTGGATATCTGCTTGAAATGGAATCACATTAGGATAAACTGACACTGATTTTGTGGTTAAATGAAGGTTAATAAATCATTAGCAGTGTTTGTAATTGATTTGCTCATCTGATAAATCAGTCAGCCTTGGAATGTATTTACTGATTGTGCACAGAGTTGACATTATTCTGAAGTTGAATTGTGTCTAAATATCTAACATGCACTACTTACATGTAACAAAAGTAGCGCATGAGGTCATTTAGCAGAGGTTTACCCTGACGTTTACATTCCAGTATGAAAACATAAATGGTACAGCGTGCTTGAGTCAAAGATACAGAGCACCAATAACAAATGTAAGAAAATATTCCTTTTTCCATGTAGTGATCAGCTATTATTTGATATTATGCTGCTAAAATGAGAAATGGTAGATAGGCTATGTTTTGCAAACTACAAGAAAAACATACAAATGTATGCAACATATGGACTTCAGGAGTCCAAAATATGAGTAGAATTAATGACAGCATTAACCAAGGACCAGATGTACTACTGAAGATTATCATTATTTCAAAAATAAGGTAATTAGCTTTCCCCTCGGGGTTATCTGATCTAATTTTGTATTAACTGTTTATTATATCATCAAAAGCAGCTGCTGGGCCAACACACGTCTTTTAATAACTATTTCATTCCTGCTTTACTCTTTCTTCTCTCCTCCCAAAGCGATCCAGCAGGAGCCCTGATTAGAAACGGATGCTTCCTAACTGTTTTTTGCCCCCGTCTTCGAGTTGAGGTCAGCACAAAACGAAAGACGTAACACAAAAGATTTCAGACTTGATTAGCCTGCACTGACGGGCTGGATCCGAAGCCTGCATCCACTAATTGATCCTACCGCTGTTTTGTTGCGTTTGCCAGCAGAGAGTTGTGTTTGTTGCTATGCAAATCACTGCAGCGCTCACAATGCCACGTGTGTTCACTTTGACTCGGGCTTCACATTGCACCATGGGAAAATATGGTTCGTCTCCCCAGACCTGGTTGATCTTTGTGTGTCATGGTGGTTTTAGGGGAAGGAATGTGTGATGCCTTTCATTTCTTTGCAGACAGTTCAGACAAAATGAAAAAAAAAATAAAGTCTTCCATTTACTGCAATATTATTAGCGTTTTCATCACTGTTAGATGTATGGATGTGTCTGTACATATATTTGAGGTGAGTATATATATCCCTTAAAGACCCAGTGCTATTTTTGTAGTAGTTCCCAAATTAATTTATCATTATTTACAAGAGATTTATCACAGTTTATGTTAATATTATCTTCTGTATTTGCATTTCTCACTGTAAATCATGTATTTTCCTATATTTAATTCATAGATCATTTAGATGTTCATTAGAACAAATTCAAAGGTTATTCAGAAACTCAGAAGATTAACAGAAAAAAAAAAAGTGGATCAATGACAGTGGATGAACACACTGGGTTTATGTTCAGTTAATGAGAGACTGGACTGAAAAAGTCACTTTTCTCTGTTGGTATAATAATCCTTAATTTTATTGTAAGCTTTTATGAACATCTACATGGTCTGTCAATTAAATATAGGAAAATATATTATTTTCACTGAAATGAATACAAAATATAGAAGATAAAATGGATAAAAACTTGATACAACAGTTTTATGTTATACTTTATGTTATACATTTGATAAATAAAAATATGATGAAAAAACATGTCTAATGGGCATATTTCATATGGATGATAAAGACATTTCCCAACTGGTATGAATGAACGTCAGACTTATTGAATGTGACGTACTCTATATCCTAGAGGACTTCAGCCATAGTATCACCATGTCTTCTACACAGTTATACACATCAGACATTTAAAACATTTTGTATTTGTCTCGTGTTGCCATCAAATACGAGAAACATCCCATTTTTATTTATTTATTTATTTTTTACCCTAACTAACCCTCACTCGGCGAGGAAGGAGGCGAGCTCAGTGTTCACTCTCGCCTACTATGAAATCCAGATCTGTGACAGTGTCAGGAGAGGACTCTGAATGAGGTGCTAAGGTGTGAAACGGTAACACAGGTGTCTTAGGTTGAACTCCGTCCACTGCAGCCAAATACACCTGGACATTCATTTATCACCGCTTTAAATAAAAACATAAAAGGTTAAAAGGTCAAGTCACTTTTTCATCCCTGTAGGGAAATTCAGTCTGTGCATTTTTACCCATCCTCCTACACACAGGATTCCTATTTTTGGGCGTATTTCACACGGGGGGGCAGGGTTAGGTCCTGCATGACTGATGTCTTTGATGCGGGTTCTTCTGTCAGAGCAGTTATTTCCTAACCCTGGCTCTGACTGTCCACATGTTGAAGTGTCCTTGAGCAAGACACTAAACCCTAAATTGCTCCCAGTAGGGTCTGTGCAGCACCTTGCATGTCAGCAGCCGCTTACTGGTGTATGAGTGTGTGTGTGTGTGAATGGGTGAATATGAGGCTTTGTTAAGCACTTTGGGCACCATGAAGGTGTAGAAAATGTGCCATATAAGTGTAGTCTATTTAACACCAACCCTAAACCAGCGCAACCAGGGACAAACCATATATAAGACGAAATGCCCCCAAAAATACTGCGCTACCTAGCATTAGCTAAATGTGTAACGATTACAGATTTTGGAGCGTGCCACATCCCCACATATAACCCCCCCATGGATGTGAAAGTGAAGCTTAACATGCATTACTAACTCCTCTACATCTCCTGCTGTTGTGAAGCATCAGACTATTTTATGCCGTTCTGATCACCATAATGGTAGCCTAGTGGATAACCCCATTGGCTCTGGTGCAAAAGATTGTCCTTTCGAGACCCAGGTGGACCCTTGGGAAAGGTCCTTAATGTTATACATCCCTATACATGTAGCCACAAGGGGGCAGTGTGTCATTGTGCCGGTCCCAAGCCCAGACGGGAGGGAAGTGTCAGGAAGAGCATCTGACATAAAAACCTGCCAAATCAACATGCGATTAAGATTCGTTGTGGCGACCCCTGACGGGAAAAGCCAAAAGATACATTCAAAGTTTATAATCGTAATACCATGACATTGTTACATATTATGAGCCGCGAAGCTGCCATTGAAGGCACATTGTTTAATGACAGATAAACATGAGCTAGTGGAAACACTAAATATCATTTCATTTACCTATAGACCAACTTGTGATCAACAAACTCATGGGGTCCAGCGTTTGTGGGGGGGCCCATAGAGCAGTGGATACAGGGTGGAAGTCATGACAATGTTGTGTAAGATCCGTTGTAGAAGAAAAGAGCTTCAGAAGTCGGGAGATGAATGTTAATGTTAAGTTTCAGTTTCGTTTGTGCGCTACAATAAGTGAGGGTGGGTATATATTACACCCCCCCCCCCGTCCAACAGATTGACAAGATAGTGAATTTATGGAGGTTCCACACTGATTATGCTTTCATGGGGCCCATAATTGGTAACTGCGCCCATTAGACCAACAACAGAAAACAGGTCAATATCAACCAATAGTGATGTGTGATAATACATGAGTTCATGAATTAATCTGCTGTTAATTTATCCAATTAACCAATTTAATTTCTGGTAATTAACATGTCACTGTATATACAATGGATTCCCAAAACCCCAAAAAAGGAGAAAAATAACTCTAATTTATAGTACCTCACAGACAGTTGTAATATTTCAGATCCATATCCGAGTAGTAATTGTTAAGCCACAAATGTACGGTGGGCGGATCCAAGGGCAAGATGAAATATCAGTTCTTGGTTTCAAAATGTGATTTTCCGATTCAAATTGATCTTTATTGGAAACATCAGATGACACAAAACACAATCTGGAGGTCTTTACAAATATAGTCTTGCTTCCTTTCTCATTCCATATCCAGATAATAGTATTAGTCACCAGGCGACCGTTGCAGACTGAGTTGATCTGGTCAGGGCTTGGTTTAAAAAATGGGATTTTCTGACTCAAATTATCTTTATTTGAAGGATCAGATGATACTTTATAAAATCTAGAGGGATTGCATATACACGCCCGCACTCGCAACCGTTCACACAAACACTAACCCTTGAGAAACATCAGTGCTAAAGAACAAATCAAAATAAAGTCAAAAGATGTCAGTGATTCATGTTCCTTTAATCCAGGGGTCAATTATGATTTAACATTTTTAGCTTAGCTTGACACTGTGATTATTATTATGATTTCTGGGTTCATCAGATTATAAACAGTGGCCATATAAACACCATGTGATATGATACATCAGATAACAGCAGTTAAATGATTCTGCAGGAGTAGATTTACACACTTTGGTTTCTCCCCAATTCTCTGTGTCAGTTCATGTATACTCTTATTTCATTTTTATACATCTGCGCATGTGTATTTAGATAATAAATACATGCACAAATAAAACACATGACCCATAAGTCATGTTGTCACATATTCTGCAGAAGAAAATAACAGTTGGAGTCTACCATCACTACATATGTTTGTCCTCTGAAAGAATTCCTATGATGGGACTGAAATTATTATCAATTATTGCATTTCTAAAGTGTACGTAAATGCGTAAGAAGCAGTTATTGCAATTACCTGGTTACTTCCAATTCACTGGTATTTATAATCATCTAAACTGACTCAATGACTCAAATGAAACAAAAAAAAAAAGCCGTTATTTAACTTAATTTTATCAATATTTCAATCTGGTACAACAGTCCTGTTAAAGTGACTCTTTTGTTATGACTCTATTGTTTTGTGTTTAATGTGTTTTGTTGTGTTTCTCTGTCTATATTGGATCTCGAGTCCAGAATACAGTTAAATTGAAATACGTTGAATATTTTTAGTAGCTGTGTCGCACAGAAGGAAGGTCCTGGGTTCAATTCCAACACCAGTCAATGGGGGCGGGACCTTTCTGTGGAGTTTTCATGTTCTCCCAGTTTCTGCGTGGGATGTCTTTGGGTACTTTGGCTTCCTCCCACCATCCAACGACATATAGGCTAATAGGTTCATCTAAGTATGAATGAGTGAATGAATATTTATTTGTAGTGCAGCTCCGGACTCTGGAGGGTTATTGCTGATAAGATAAGATAAGATAAGATGGTTCTCAGATAACACTCAGTAGGGGTGCAAAAAAGATTTAAAAGTGCATCTAAGTTAAATTAAGCACAAAATATAATATCAAATACAATAAAAGTAAAAACTCCCTAGAGTTGCTATATACAACTATCTTTATACTTAGGGCACAGCAGATGGATGTAAAGGTTTTTACGAAGTTTGCTGATGGTTTTAATTGGTCAAAATGAACTGATATTGTACCAGACTGGATCACAAACAGAATCAGTATGTGATCTTGAGGGAAAAATTGGATCAAAAATGACATCGAATTTTGGAAACCAATAGCGTTATCCAGTCATGCTGTCGATAAAATCAATCTGATGAGTAAATGATTAAGAAATAAATAACTGAATAGCATAGAACTGTCAAACCAACTTGCTGATATGGCAGTTTTTTTTCTAGTTTTTCGCTCCGTTCAGCTCCTCCCTAGTTTTTTACCAACAAGTAACCTGAGCCTTATAGCCTGTAGACGACCCACACACACATACACACAACACAACAAGGCCTATCAAAAGTCTGCGTACAGGGCCTCATCCTGTTACAACCCCTGCCAACAAGAGAGACGACTCATGCTGGCACCATCAAAGTGAACTTCAGCGGCAGGTGAGAGTATTAACATTCTTTGGTTAGAACATGAGGATGTGTTTATTCTCCTCTGCATGTTTAATGACACCATCTGGAGACCGAAAATACACCACGGCAAACTCTGTTCTTCCTTTTTCTGTTATGTCAGTTCTCACATAATAGCCATAGTACCTTTTGGCAGTGGTTAAAAGAACATCGCTCACACCTGTTTGTTTCATTATGTCACTACTCACACCGTCAGGTTAAAAAGTCACTTAAGAACCTGATCTTTTCTACTCAAAACAACCTCAATCATACATGAGCATCACTCGGGTACAAGGAGTGGTTTCCTACGAGAAATCCTTACAAGTTTAACCACAAATAACAATGTGAGATGGATTAAGTCAAAGTTCCAAACATCCACTGGCGACTAAAACCATCTACTGATGTAAAATGTTTAATAAGTTCTGAAAAAAATAAACAAAACAAAAAAAAATTCGGATCCACTAATCCTATCAATACATGTAAATAATCGGTGTATGGTGTAAGACCCATTTGGATGTTCAGAAGCTCCGTAGTTACCATGGAAACACAGTCATCTTCTATAATAATGATTCACCAGTAAAATCCATGGAGTTGGATTAATGACAGTGAATGGAGATGATTTGTTTATGTTTAGTTAATGATGTATTTTACTGAAAAAAAAAGGTATTATTCCTTCAGTTGTCTCTGTTTTTCATATGATCGCCATCAACTTTAATCTGAGCTTTTATGAACATCTTCATTATCATTGAATGATATTAAAATATTGGAAAATACCTCAAGTTCGCTGAAATAAACACAAAATACAAAGGACAACGTCATAATAAATGGTAATAAATCACTTTGTGAAAAACTATTGTCAGGTATTTATATTGTTGCTGAAAAAGTCACTTTTTTTTAACCTTCAACTTTAACGGATAAAGACCCAGAACCACTTTTGTGGCAGTTCCAAAATTAATTTCTCTCTGTATTTAACCTTTCTTAACTATTTTATCGCCATTTATTATCATTTTATCCTCTATATTTAGCATTTTTTCAGTGAAAAATAATGTATTTTCCTATATTTAATTGACAGATCATGTAGATGTTCATAAAAGCTCACAATAAAGTGGAGGGTTATTATATCAACAACAGTGACTGAACATACACCATGTGTTCATCCACCGTCATTGATCCAACTCCATATGTTTTACTGGTGAATCAATGTTGTAGAAGATGACAGTGTTTCCATAGTAACTACAGAGCCTCTGAACGTCCAAATGGGTCATATCTGATGACCATGAAAAGACGACAAACTGTATTTTACACCAATTATTTCAACATATTAATAATTTCAATGCCTCAGAGGTTATTATACATTTTCGATCAGTAGATGTTTTGGTTGCTGGTGGTCTTTATGGGTGAACATCTACATAATCAGTGAATTAAATATAGGAAAATGCCAGATTTAAAATGAAAACAAAACAACAACAACAAAAAAAAACACCAAGTAAAGAAGATAACATTACAATAAATGACAATGAAGAAAAGTTATATATGGAGAAATAATCATTTGAGAACTGTCATCAAAGTAACACTGGGTCTTTATGGGTTAAGAATAGAAACGGCCCCTCTATTTAGATCCTACCACTACAGGCATGGATAAATACAGTAACTACAGTTTTCATTTTTGGACGATCCGGATTTGGCTGCAGTGTGGCTAAGCTGTTATTTGAGCTTATTTTTAACATGCTTGGTAACTACTGATTGTTAGAATGCCAGTGTTGTAGTCAGTGAGATCGGTCTAGTTCTTGAAGCCACTTGATCTTGGCTTGTTCATGAAGGTGTGGGTCTCATCCCGGTCTCAAGTGGACTGGACTCGGTTTTGTCTCTGCTTTGGACAAAGAGAAGTGTGGGTTTTATTTCAAGGCCAGGAAAGGCCACAGATAACCACATTTCTGCATTTTTCTGATTTATTGGTTAACATCCATACCGCGGTTTGAAGGAAGAGAAAAAAAAAACCTTCAAACATTTCATGTTCACATAGGCCACTTGGTTCTGTTCCACTCAGCCCAGGGGAATCATGTCAGTCCTTATGTCTTAGAATTCTGAAGTACTTGAAAAACAGGGTTGCAGTAAAGCCCTCTTTACGTATCCAGTTTGGGCTCCATTTTGACTTGGTCTCGAACCTCAAAGTCTTGATCTTATTTTGGTTTCGATATATTCTTTTCTTGGTTTAGGTCACGGTTGTCAAACATAAGGCACGTGGGCCAAAATGGGCCAAAAAGTTACAGTTTTATTTAATAGAGGGCTACTTGTGTCCTGAAACAGGGACTTTCGGGTGTACCTGTTAGAAAATTCTGAAATTATTATTGAGGCATAAATGACGAAATAATTTACGGATTGGTTGTCAATCAGGTGATCCTTTATTGTACACAAGTGAAAACTCGTAGACAGAGCTACATTGTCTTTCTGTAAAAATATCGAGTGTACACGGAACGTATGCAATTCACCCATTTATGATATAAGACATAGAACGGAATGACTGGTCTGATACAGGTGTTGTTTGAGCTCATGCCGTCATGTCTGTTCCTAGTTTCTTTACATACGTTAGAGACAGGACGTGTGCTCGCTCGTTTCTGGAATATTTTAGTCAAAAGTGTAGCGTTGGGATGGGTACAGAAAAGGTCAAAAATAAATTCATGCTTGTTTATCAGAAATAACAGCTGAGAGGTGACAAAAAGTTCATGAAATTTAAGAAAAAATATATATTGGCGTCAATCATTGCAGAGAAAGCTCATGTTGTATTCAGGAAGACTTTATAAACTTAACTGAAATGGCTATAAACTGTTTAACATAGAAAGGTTAATCATTTTTTTCTTCTTGATATACATATATACACACATACACACAGGCCTGTTTATTATATCTCTCCTATATATTAGACTGTGCATATGAAAATCACTTTTCAATGAGGTTTACACTGTCAGCACCGACAACAAGGACATAGGATTGCTCTGCTCCAACCATTTGGTAAAAACACCACCTGGTGTCAAAATATGACATGATGTAAACTAGAGGCAGCGACATGAATAAATAGAATTGTGAGGGCATCAATATGAACCCAATTTGAGCTACACTGACCTGATAGTGGTAGAATAATGGTCAGAAAAACAATTTTTCTCCACAAAACTCCACCTAGAGAATGAAAATGACACCATATGAACTCTGCATGGTAGCCAGAAAATGGACATTTGAAAGGCAATCAATATACACCACATTTTATTTCAATTGGTCTGTTATTTCTTGATTTATGATTTAAAAAAAAAAAAAAAAAAAAAAAAAGATAACTGACTTTCAACTTAAATGCCCCCTTGTCATAGAGAAACTGAAATCGATAAAGTTCTTCCACTAGGGGTCGCCTATGTTGGTCATCAAATCTGTTCCAGTGATTGCGTTCACATAAAGGATATATGGCGGCGGTGGCGTTCGGAGTAAAACCATTAAATCTCTGAAACTTTTTCTAGAATACAATCACTAAGACATTCAATAATCCCTGTTTATCTGATGTTACTCCGTGTGGTGGGAAAGATAAGAGATGAGAGGTTAACACTGATGTTAGGTGTTAATATTTTATGCAAAACCAATCTGTTGTGAGTCAGAGTGTTAGAGGAATATTAGTTATATGTAATTCAGGTAACACATCCAAAAAAACATACATTATTGTCATGGATACATTTACCAAGTTCACACCGATGCTGAGGCGAAACATATGCTGCAGAATTTGCAGGGTTTAACTTTAAAAGAGTGATATTTTGCACTTTAAACAGTATTATGTATTTTCAAACATTTCCCTGACTGTAAATGTTCTGTTCGGGTCTGAATTCTTCATTAATTCAACTCCACAGGTCCATCTTCAGAAGTGCAATACGGGTCCTGAACACATCACTGACAAATAAGGACATATATGTGACTCATATCCTCAATGTCCAGTCAGGGTCAAGTGCAAAATGTACTTATCTGTACTTTTTCTTGGTTGGTTGACATGCTTGTTTCTTTAGACTAGGCACCACAAGTTGTCTCTTAATTTTGTTGTACATGTGTAATGACAATAAAGGCATTCTTTTCTATTCTATTCTATTCTATTCTATTCTATTAACGTCATTTTGAGTGCTGGCCCTTTAAATGCACATGACCCACTTTACGCCCCACCCCTTCAGGTTGTTGAATGTGCTTTCTGTCCCATTCAGTCACTTGTGTTCGTTAATACAACCAACAACTGGACATTTTAGGAAATCGGCTCGAAGTTTGGACATATTTTCAGTTTTTACTCCAACCGCTGCTGCTGATAAACAAATATGTCGAAATCAGAGAAATGTTCGGTAGAAGTCTTGACCTTATATGTCCAAATGTCCACTCAATGTCCACTAAAATCCACTAGAATTTGCCAAAATGAATATAAATCTAACTTTGCAGCACCTGGAGGGTTCAAATTCAACCTTTCTGAACTATTAGGGTCCAAATGCACAAATAAAAGAACCACAGACTAATAAAATTGGGTTTGGATAAATATAAACCCTTTAAATTTTATGAAATGCTACCCGGTTTCTAGATTATTGTTGTTGCACCACATATTTATTTGCACATATTCTTATTTCTTTGTACGTCTCGGCTACAACACAACAGCTGTCCAAATTCTCACAGTGATTTACATCAAGAATTCCACCAGATATAAATTTCCATTATACTCTCATGTCATCCAAGAAATTCTGCTTGACCCTCACCCACTTCTTAGCAAACATTTAAAATCCTTTCATAAATTTGGGGTTAGCGAATTAAACGACGAGCTTTATTGTGCGTTGATTAAACAAACAGCACCGAGAAGACGCAACAGTGATTTACACAGCTGCTGTGTTCGGAACAATATTAATCTGACTTTTAGGAGGAGAATAACGACTTCCCGTCACAGTGAAAGGGGCTGTTGAAACATCCGTCTCAAGGACATTCAGTAATACCCCTAATGTGGCTTACTGAGCTATTCTGTGGTATTGACAGCATCCCAAAGTCTGCAATTAAGGCTCATCTCTTTACCCACAAAATACAACATGGATCAGCAACAACTGTTTTCATGAACAAGTCAGAGTGTACAGGCCGGCTGCTTGATTAAGCCAAGGGCGGCATGAGGAATTCCAAGCGTCTCCTCTCACGGAAACACTCATATACTCCCAGGGCCTCCATCAAATTATGTTTTACCATCAACTTTGACTGACGGAAGTGAGCTGACATGAAACCACACCGCATGGGAATGTTAGTTACAGGAAATCAGCTTCTGTTACATGAGTTTCCCTGTTTACAATCTAACCTGATGACTTGATGAGTCAGAAGTGACCGCCCTCTGCCACGCACGGGAAAACGGCCAATTAAACCAGACCGGTGATAAATAAAGTGTTTAGATTCCTTTTTTTCGTGAGGAAAAGCAGTAAATACCACAATAAAATCGACCGCGTTTTGAGTTAAAAGTTCTGCTTTTATGATTTTAATTAAGCTGAAGTATAGACGTACCACATGAAAATGTACTTGTAAGAAGAACTGTATTAAAATTTACAGTCATTCAAGCACAGTTACCCTTTATAGATTTTACATTATACTGATGATGTGAATTAATTTATCAAAGAGGATGTGGATGCTAACAGTCATGAAAGAGTCTTGTCTTGCTCAATTCACAGTTATAAATTATCTCTTGTTATTAGACTTTATGGTTTTTAATTAAGGCTGCCAAATTAATTGAATCGGAATAAAACAATAGTATGTAGTAACAAAAGGCAGTGATTTACAGGTCATTGTTAAGGATAATTTAAAGTTTTGTTATCTCAGAGGTACCAGATAAACAGTCTACACATTAAAGTACATTCACTTTACAGGTTCCATCTAGTGGAAGTTTTATAAATATTTTATATAAATGCACATAAACCAATATAAATGTGTAGGAACACCATAAAAACATCACCTATCCAGTACTTTTTTTTTGTTTTTCAATGCATTTTACATGAAATGACCTTGGTATTAAAGTCAAAAAGTGCAATACTTCCCATAATAATCGCTATGATTTTTTCTCCAAATTATACAACCCTTTTCTTACATCCTTCTTTGTTTTCATTTTTATTCCTCGGTCTCTCTAGGAGTGACTGAAGTGATATTGTTATATTAAAACATAAAACATGATAAGAACAAGTCTTGAAAAAAGTACAACAGTAGTAGTTCTTGATGATATGTAATAATTTATTCTCTTTTGTTTTTTAATTTAATGACTGTTCATTGCTGCAAGTCATGTAAAATTAAGGTAGAACAATATCAGCTCATTTATGGACATGAAGTATTGTTAAAGATTGAATTGATAACCATTGTTTTTGATGACTTTTGATGGTCTAATAATTTTTTCCATAACTGTATACAGAACCAAAGTTACTGCATGGATTTTGAATCAATTAACTTTTTAGTCATTATCAAGTAACAATAACCTCATAGTATTCATTATTTATTAGCAAATGTTATTTTTAAGTGTAAAGAACATGTATCAATAGTACCAAAAGATCATCAATAGATAATTTTCAACTAAAATAGTGAATATTTCTAATTGAATCCCATTCCCGTCTAATATTTTCTGTATCTATATCTATGACACATCCACACAGTACAGTGTTTCATCAGCACAAAGCAATAAACACATGTAAAATTACAGACAGAAACTTGACAGAAAGAACTGAACATTCCTCACGAAATACCAGATAAAGTTGATATATAAACATCAAAAGTGCTACATAATTTTAAAACCCCAGAACTGGACGTTTATGGGTTATTTTAGACTGTTTTTTCATATATGACTGTGTATTTTATAGCTGTGTTTTATGTGTAAGTATTTCTGGGGGGGGGGGTGAAGATCAATATAATGCCTGTGTGTTGCTA
>JAPSES010000002.1:3396195-3420797 GCA_029822895.1 Maxillicosta whitleyi
ACAGACAGCGGCTATACTCCTTTTTTCTTAAATTAGAGTTTGGTTTGTTTTTCCTCTACATGTTAAGATAGTGTCAGTAACTAGTGAATCACAGTCCGGTTTTCTCATGTGACCAGTTTTGTCAATTTCACATTTTCCTCAACAATGATACTCAAAACAGTCTTATTTTGGGGGAGTACCTCACACAAATAACACTCCGAATGATCCGAACTGTCCCTTTAAACCACAGGTCTTTGCTGCATGAGGTGATGCCTCTATTCCTTTTTTTTAAATTTTTTTTTTTACTTTTTTTATCTTAATGTTATATATATACATGTGGATTTATGGCTCAAAAATCAAGAATGAGTTTGTCTTTTTTCTGATCAGCTTCATTTCCTCAACAAATATACATCCATCTCTGTTATTCAGACCTTCAACACATTCAGGACTTGAAATCGGAGCCATTGCAACATCACTGGTGGGTTTGTCAGCTGCTGTTTCGATGATGGATTGGACCACACTGGGACAAAAAGGTAAAGCTGGGGTAGCAGGATGGAAAATAGAACGCTGTGTAACAAAACTACTTCTGTCTTGTGTAAAATTTTAACCCCCCCCCCCCACACACACACACACACACACACACACACACACACCCGAAGGGTCGTCAAAGGATACTGTTTTTATTTCTGGTTTGGTTTGTTAACACATTAGCAGCAAAACTATTGGTTGGTTTCATTAATTAATTAATTATAAAAGTGATAAATGCAAGGGGTGGGGCTTATTGTGCCTGGCTGTTCTGTATTGATTTGACTGATGAATGATGGTTTTTACCTCCTTTGGTTAAAAACTATGAATAATAATGTGACTTATAACATATAATAATGATTACTGTAATCATAAAATGGTACAAAAGCAGGATTCAGGGAAAGTGTCATTTTGAATATTGGATCATTCAGACATTTATTCATCACTCTCAAATTCATACATAAATCCAATTTAAATTTACCAGTTAAGTACATAGCATTGATGAGAGCCCCCACTGACATGACGACATGCAAACTCCACACAGACACAACCCAACAAACCCGAACAAACCCAAAACCAACAAGAGATAATAGTACCAACCACTGCATAGAATTTTTTGGTTTTATTTTAATGTGCTTCTATAATAGAGAAATATACAAGAATCACCTAAGAATATACAAACAAACAAAAAAAAAAGAAAATGTGATTTTTTAATTTTTTTTTTTAGAATTTTTTTGTTGTTGGGGGTTGCACATTACCACACAATGTAACGCACCAAACTGAGAATTTCAATCTTTTAATATTTGCTACATTTGAGATATGAATTCAGGACCATTTCCAATATAAGGAGGAAATAACACTGTACCAATAACATACAGTTTATCAAACATTAATATAATTACATTTGATAAACAAGGCTGATGCAGAATCAATTGCATTAAAAGTTCAGTGTGTGATATGTAGTGACATCTAGTGGTGAGGCTGCAGACTGCAATGAACTGAATACCTCTCGCCCTCCCCTATGGTGCCTATGTTTGATTGCTTTGTCTTGGGCTTTTTACTTAAAAGAATATTATTATTATTTCTTGGATGCCATCTATAATAACTAAAAAAAATAAAATAAAAAAATAAAAAGTTGCTCACTCTGCAGAAACTGTGTAACCCAGGGACTGAGGCACCCCAGTCAGTCCTCAGATAAAAATGACTTATTCTAATGCAAAGCACAATGATTCCAATTTTTTTTTACAGGATTATGCCAGAAATGGAAATAAAAATACATTCCATTTCTCTGATATGATCTCCTAAAACCCCTTAAATCTTATACACTGGACCTTTAAAATCATCAACTGGTTAAAAAAAAGTGCACCTCCCCTCCCACAAAACACTGTATGTGGAGTACAGGGCTCTGAAATGTCATGCTCCCTGGAGAAAATATACAGTAATGCTGTATGTTCTGAAACTGCACTGTGAAATCTTTAGTGTATTTGAGACCGCATTCCTCCCTCTTAATTTAAAATTCATTTTCGAAGTGTTTCTTGTGCTCTCTCGGCTTCTGCGATTGATAGCAGCTGTCCAGCAATCCGTACCATATGTGAGGAGTTTTGTGTAAATATTGTACCACAGGAAGCCTGCTTTACATTTCAATTACTACATTTATACAGTCAGCAAACATGATACGCAGGAGAAATGGCGGAAACCTGACACTGCCCACCACGACTGTGATTTATCAGGAATATTTCGTCAGATGTTACAGTGTTGGAGGTCACCACAGCGCTCTGGCACACTTTAAAACAATGACTGGCCATCATTCTGCTCTACATTCTGGTTTGTGTGCAGTCATAAGAGGCAGTTAAATGAGGTTTTATCAGTTTCTCTGCCGTCTTCTACTGCAGTGTGGTGTGCCGATTCACACATAAAGACCCAGAGCTACTTTTTTGGCAGTTCCCAAATTAATTTTTCTCTCTATTTAACCTTTCTTGATCAAATTAACATAATTTATTATACTATTATCTTCTATAGTTTGGATTTTTCACTGTAAATAATGTATTTTCCTATATTTTAACCCAGTAAAGCCTGAAATATTAAATCATTGACAGGTAATTCCAGTTCTTTAAAACTGGAGCCTTTATTGGTGCTTCTGAACAAACAAACAAACAAACAACAATTTCCATGTATGAGTTCAATTTTGTATCATATTTGATACATCAGGTAAAGATCCTCAAATATTATTATAAAACACAATATAACACAAATATGTCTAACAAATTGGTAAGTCCTTTAGAAAATGGGCGAAGTTCTGCCTCTTTCCTCATAAATTAAAGTCTTGTAGTGTCACTGGAAAGGCTTCTTGTGAACACATTCCTCCCCCCCAGGTGGATTATTGGTGTATTGAATGTATCTAATTGTATACATCAGGTTTTTCAACACAAAAAATGTCACATAGAGGGCATTAAAACTCACGTTTGGTGTTATATGGGTTAAATTATCACATTTAATTTAGATGTTAAATTTAAGTTATATCAAAACAAAACTGAAGGAATTTTTTTTTTAGCAAATATATTATTAACTGAACATAAAACTAGTGTCTATTGTGAATTAATGTTGTAGAAGATGGTGATGTTTCCATGGTAACTACAGAGCCTCTGGACGTCCAAATGGGTCATATCTGATGACCATGAAAAGAAGAAAAAATTGTATTTTCCACCAATTATTTACATGGATTGACAGGATTAGTGGATCAACATTATTATTAAACATTATAGATCAGTAGGTTGTTTTGGTTACCAGTGGATGTTTTGGGTTTTCATGGGTTAAATACCACAATGATTCCACTTGCACATAAAAGAATAAACATTTTGGTGGATATACAAAAACGTTCATATTAATCCATGATTTTATGTTGAAGATAGTTAAATTTGGGTTTAGATTTTGGAACTGGTTCTCCATTATAATCGGTCTCCATACTTGTAAAACCTACAGTATTTGCTTAAACAAAAAATCCCACTAACTCATGCCCAGTGAATTACCTCTGGCACATTAGCCAGAAACACTAGACCACCTTCAGGAGGGTTTTGGCGCTCAAATATCTCGCCTCTTGGCGGGCATTAAGGGGATTACACACACTTTACAAGATGAATGTACGGTAAGTGTTGTGATTCTCATGGTTTTGGATGTTCTTTGCCATTTTGCCTTCTTAAAAGATGCTTCGGTCTGGTTTGGCCTCGCTATAAAAAGACTGCAGACCGCAAAGTGAGGGTGGTAACACATCAGTGACATTGTTTTGCAGCAAAGACAGTTATAGTCTAATATATTGGCAGAAACATCCTGTAAACACTAAGCTGTTCAAGAACAACACCATTAAACTACCGAGGGCATATGGTTTCAGCTTCACATCAGCAACCACCAGTCAGATGTGGAATGTAATGTACACATTTGAGATAAGTTGAGTAGTTCCTGTATATCTCCCAAAGCAAATACTGCACTTTCTACTTCCCTACATTGATCTGACACATTTAGTTACACTTTTTCACCCCTTTCCAGTCTACTGAAAACCACCAATCTCCAAATGTGATGCGTTGATGGATTAAAATTTATGGGAACAGAAAAATCTCCACCACTTTAAAGGTTAAGTATGTAGATTTTGGAGAATTTAAAGGCAGAAACAACTGTCATATTCATTTATGTATATATACATGGTATTTAGTATTGAAGTTGCAATCTTGAAGGTTTGGATTTATTTATTCATTGGAATCATTTTTATTTTCAGACACATTTCTCTGTCTATTCCTATTCTAATCCACAGAATATGCCCTGTTAGATATTATATCCTACATTTTATTTGAACTAGATTTTTATTGGGTTAAGTGTGTGGTGTTTTAACTATAATGAAATATATATTGAATCATTAAAAAATATTTGTATTAATTACTAGAAATTTCAGACCGCAAAAACACTGAAACCTCTGAAAATCAGCTGAGTACCCTGATACATGCTGAAATATGTTAAACATGTCAAAACAAAACAAGAACGATGCTTTATTCCATGTGGCTTTAAAAAATAATCGAATTTACGATCACATTTGATACACTCTGTTAACCAGATGCATGTTATTTCAATCATTACATGAATATATGTTGGACATCATGTGAATACCGAGCCAAAAAAATGAATCCAATTTGAAAATATTATGGCCTGGATACCTGCACTGCCTCATATAAATTCCTTTACATTGAACTAAAAGCAATGAATGACAGATGACCAAGTATTCACGACGTCCAAACACACGCTTCGGTTGCCAGTTCTACCTTCCTGCATGACTCTGAACTGTAGCTGCATAGCTGTAATACAGACAATATTAATCGCTCGCGGTGCAGCATCATGACATATGGAAACTATTGTGGGAGGGTGACATATCAAGGTTAACAATTCTTCTCTCCAGGTGCAGTTGTGAAGTCAATAAATATGGACTAATAAGTCACTACTGAAAATGACAAAGTGTTTGGCCTTACACAATGAAATTCCACGTAGCTGTTTCTGTTAAAACACTGAGCAGAAACGAACTAAAACATTAATTCAGCCTGAGAACTTGACTGTATTCCAGGCCACCCTGTTCACGCTAACCACCAGGCTTCTAGTTTTATGGGCTAACCCGATTTGTTGATGTAGTGGGCACCAGATAAGGTCTCCACAATATTCACATAATTTTTTTTTTTTTACCGACATCTCAATATATCATTTTCCAGTTAAAAAAACGTGGGATATGCTGATATCTAGGTTTTATGAGCATTCTTTGGACATATACAGCACATTCAGAATATGCGGTTTTTACCACAGTTTGCGAAACATGGCCTTTTGCCTGTTTACAGTCAGCTCTGGGTGTTGTACACAAATCAACCAGCCAACCGTTTTTCGGACTAAAGTAGAGATGTCTGGCCAAAAGCAAAGCCCACATTTCTAGTTGGATGGAGAAACATCTCATTTTAAGCATTATGAAAGAGGTGCATAATAACTGTTTTTTTGAATATGAGCAAATATCTCAATGCTGACCTGGGAAGGTGGTTGAAGGAATGAAAAGTGGTGCTGCAATGAATGTGGGTACACTAGTTATCCATTGGTGACATTGATACAAGCATCCAAATCACACATGAAGCTGCAGTTCGACACTTTTCCAAATTTGACATGATAAACAACATGTTCTGTAGTCATTCTGAAGGGATAAACTACTTTTTTGTTTTCAGCTATCCATGTAAAGTGGGTAGAAATATAGTCTTTTCTGGAATGAAGGCCAATACCAGAATATTTTATGGGTGTCAACAAGGGCTGGATAATATATCAAATTCTCTTTTTAAGGTTTTGCTTAAAAAAATGCCTAAATTGCAACATCGAGATTATTCCTCTCGAGACCTTTCTTGCTCAATAGAACACTCAAAACAGCAGCGTGGTTTCTCCTTCTAATATTTGTAATGTTTCCTCAGTCATATATAGGGTATACAGATTCAGTAAATATCATGTTTTGTCTTTAGGTCTTATAGCCAGAAAAGAACTGATTACAATCATAAATCATGCATCACATTGAAAAACAATCCAAGGTTGAATTTTTGGCCTTATCATCCGACTCTAATGTCAATCAAATCAGGCCTCAAAGCCAAGATAAACAGTGTGCAGTTGACTGATAATTTGCATTTTCATCACTACTGTTACATACATGATAAACATCTCAAAAACCTGCCTGAATAACAATGAGTAAGAAAACATTTTATTTAAACATGACATGATTTTACACATTGAGAGGGGCCAGTGGAGGTGCTCCAGCATCTGTTTCGGATGCTTCTCCGACACCTCCCTGGGGAGGCGTTCTGGGCATGTCTCGCCAAGAAGAGGCCTCGGGGAAGACCTAGGACACGCTGGAGAAACTATGTCTCTCAGCTGGCCTACAAACACCTGGGGATCCCCCCAGAAGAGCTGGAGGAGACCCCAGAGAAGCGGTAGAGGACAGAAGTAAAGAAGGAAGGATCAATGGATGGGTGGACAGACAGACAAACAGACGAATGGATGGATGATTTTACACTGGGAAACATCTATGATATGAAGTTGTGGATTTATGGAGGATAATTTCACATGATTTGGCTCATTAGTCGACCCCTCAGATTGAATGGTGTCAGTTTGTTGGCTGCTGTCAGGTTCATTTGTTATTTAACCCTTTAACAACTGCAATCTCACCGACGCTGCATTTTGCACTTTACAAAATTCAACTTACTGTCGCTCTGTAAGTGTTTGTGCTTCCTGACACTGTATAACACTTTATGGTAGGACTCTATTACAAGTAGAAAGGAACTGTTTCAGAGACTTCCACACAGGCCAAAAAACACCTGGAAATAACAAAAACATATGAAGCCATAATATGTAAACTGAATGTTCAAGACCAAAAAGCATGTTTGAGCAGATGTAAAATAGTTGAATGTTCATTTATGCAATCTCAAAACATTTTGTCTTGGATATTTACAGTTATTTCTGATAATAAATATGTTAAAAACGTCGAGTCTGTTTTGGTTTTTTTATTAAAACACGCTGTTGATTTTTTTTTTGTATTAATTATTATGATTAATGAACAGATTTTGAAAGTTAAGCTCTTCCTGAAAACAAAGGTGGACAAGAATTGGCAAAAAATACATTTTGTGAAACATTTATTGCAAAGACACCACTTATAATTGCAGTCTTAAAAGGGTTAAAGTCGTGTCATTGTAATACTGAACAGCATAACTACACACTGCTGCCATATGACACTGTTTACACCTTAAAATCTGCTCTGACCAGTGAAGGTAAACTGGAAACTGCAACATAACCCTAACACTTCCTCTCACTTATCAGCTTGTCAGTAGACGTGTGTTCCTCCACAGGGGTTCCTACCTCTTCTTTGTATGGAGACACTGTTTTCTTGTTGAACAGGGTCTACCTGTCAAAATGACTTAAAGCTTATGAATGCTATCATAATATTTTTAAGGTGATCTGCAGAAGGGCCTCTTCTCAACCTGTGTGGCATTGCGAGCTTGTCACGGGAGTGGAGCTGCCGGTGGGTAGGGCTGAAGCCATTCATTTCCCAGTGGGAAAGTCGTCTCCACGGGTCACAGCAAGGTTGCTGTACCGTCCTGGGTGTTTTTCCGGATTTACAGGATAAACACTGAACGTATGTCCAGCCAAGGGATGTCAAAGCAAGGCTGACATTTTAATAAAAGCAATAAATCCCAGCAGCAAGACGCAACTAAAAATTCCATTATTAATACGTCCACATGGCTGCTTGGTGCCCAACTTCAATGATTTGTTGTAATGGGATAAACATGACCAAGTGCCTTTTTCACACAAGGCCTGATTCAAAAACAATATGTTGCAATGAACCTCTCTGCAAAGGTTAGCCTGTCTGGTATATGGCCTTGGCTGATGCACCTGCAATTTTATGACTAGCAGACAGTCATCGTCTAAAATGTGCATCGCTACGCTTTTGTTACTTCCAGAGAATTTTAAGTATCAGAATCCAACTAGAAAGAAGTCCACCACTGTATTCATACATCTATCAAAATGAACTGATAAGCTTTACGATACAACTATGATGCTTTGATTTAAGTGTATTCATAAAGCCAAAACAAAAACACCTGTAGTATAAGTTTCTTTCCCTTTACTTATAATGTCATTAATCATGGATGTCACATAAAAACACTGATTTTTGCTCCAGTTTTTGCTTGAAAATAAAACATCCCTGCTTGATTATGTGTTGAATGTGTTTCATGAATGCTGCGCCAGACTACCTTTGGCCTTAGTATGATATATCTTTGGCCAAAATGTGAAAACAGGTTTTTTTTCTTGTTTTTGCATCACCCCTGGAGCTAAAATTATTTTGAAGCTGTTTGATTTTCCTCCGTCAGCAGTGAGACGTTTCACTTTGTAGTACCTTTGTAGCATTAGAAGTGGCTCTTCCTTTATCCACCTTGTCTGGGGTGGGTTTTAACCAGTATCCTACCGGTCAAAGACCAGATGGTGACCTGAATAATGAGCTTTTTCAGATACTGGTTCCCTATCATGTCTATAAGGTCAGAGGAGGTTGCTGGGAAGATCCTAATGTTTGGAACATAAAGGTCTGGAGGCGGATCTAGATCAGACTAAAGTCACAACTCAGGAACCAATGCAATAGAAACCGCTCCCTACCATCATCATCATCACCAAATAAAGGAATATTTTTTCTTGGAGTAGAGGTTGGGCAGCAACTTTAATTTTATAATAAGTCTTGGATACGCTATTCTCTGGGCCCACCAAAACCGCAATTTCTGTCTACACTACTTAAAGTAGGCTTTCTATCATAACAGTTAAAAAAGCATTTCATTCAACCCTTTTAAGACTACCATTATAACAGGCCACCTAGGCATCTTCATGTTTTCTTTGCAACACAAGTTTCAGAAAATGTCTTTTCTCCAATTCTTTTGCACCTTTGTTTACAAAAAGAACTTAATTTTCAATATATGTCCATGAATTATCATTATTATCCATAATAAATGCTTAAAACTATACGTTTTAGCAAAAAAGAAAAAAAAAAACAGACATGAAGTTTTTAGCAATTTTATTATCAGAAACAACCATAAATGTCCATGACAAATGTTTTTTTGGATAGCAGAAATGAACTTTCAACTATTTTACACCTGCTACAAACGAGCTTTTTGGTCTCAATTCAGTATCCATATCATGGCTTCATTGTTGTTATCTATAGGTGTTTTTTAGCCTGTGAGGAAATTTTTGAAACAGTTCCTTTTTATATGTAATGAGTCCCACATTGCTGCCATAAAGTGTTACATAGTGTCGGAAAACTCAGGACGACAAAGTACAAAACGCAGCCCCGGAAAGATTGCTGTTGTTAAAGGCTTAAACTTAAAATGCAGTCTTAATCAAGGTCATGATCCGAAACCGAACCAAGTCGATTTTACAGAAGAACAAACATTTTTTTCATTCAATAGATTTTCCTTAAACTTGTCACCTGTCTGTGTTTCTCATAACCAAAACCATAACCACCTCTATGAACTCTGAAGGTCGGTCCAGAAAAATACTGTCACTGTGATGGAAGCAATTCATAATATCCATAAGTTCAGATACAGTTTTCAAAGTCTGTAAATTGTCCTCATGAGATGAACTTGTAAAACACTTCAGGCCTCCCAGCATCCTCCAGCAGCTTACTCAGCTTATACAGACAACAGCCCACTCCGCTCAGACTCGTCGTAACCCAATCGCCCAACGAGGAGAAATATTTTTGCAGCCTTGCTATCACAGTTGACATTGGCCCCGATCAAAACCAACTGCACCGTGTTACGAGGTTCAAGCGGAGGAAGTATGTCTCTATTGAAACTTGACGTAGAAAACAGCCGTGCTTCGCAGCCATGAGTGGGTGGCTGTTTTTTCGTAAGGTGTCGCTGGATCTTCCGAAAGCACTTCCATCTCTCTGGTTCGGTCATGTGACAGATCGATCTAGCATGTGTCCGCTCTGTGATTTCAAACACAGTTGCAACAACTGACAGTGAGAATATTTACAAAGGTTTTAGGTGGGTTTTTTTTTTAAAATATCGTTATATTTCTTATTATTCAGTCGGGACTACTCGACGACGAGTTTTACATACACACAATTGAGACGTATTACATCTTAATTCATCAAAAAATATTTTCCTACAGAAAACAGTTACAGTCTGCGCAAACCAGCCAAAAGCTACAAACACATACAGTTGCTATACAATAATTTCAATAAACTGGCTTCAATCACTTCTGTTTCTTAATTTGACTTATTAAGTACAGCAGAGAAAACCTTTTTTCTGCCCGTCTGCTTTTCTCTTCCTTTATTTTGTTTCATTCTGTGGTGTAGAAAACAAGACCACTGGGAGGGAAATGTAATCGCCCACACCTTGCTGAACGTCAGACCTGCATATAACAACTTACAATCCCAGCAACTTTTTTTTTTTTTTAAATTGCTGATCTATCCACCATGTGCACCTCCAAGAGACGGCTTTGCATAATATAGTATTTGACAGCCGGATGCGATATGAGGAAAAGGAAATAGGATAAAAAAAATTCCATTTCAGCCTTGGACTCTGAACTTGGAAGAGCTAATTCTTCTTTTTTCATCCACAAAGTGCCAGGTGAAAATCCACATTGGCTTTAGGCCTGACAGGATCCGGGTGGGTGGGGAGGGACGGGTGGGGGTAAAGTCTGTACAGCTCAAAGTCAGCTCTATTGAGCAGGAGTCCTGAAGTGACTTTTGATATGAAAAGTGTCAGTTATATCTCTCAGCTGCAGATGGATACGGTCTGCTTTGATAGATGGGACTCCACCAAGCACCTGGACTACTTTTCCGAAAACTCGGGAGAAATAAAGCTCAGGAGTTGAGTACTACAAGCATTAAAGTCAAAACTTTTACTTCTGGCTTATGTTTTAAAGTCCAGCTGGATCCAATGCTCTCAGCAGTGAAACTTTCTCTTTAGATGGTTTAAATAAGGAAAGATGAGAAGCATCCTGTTGGCTCAGTAGATTTTCCACACTGGGTGCTTCAACAGTCACATGTTTCAGTCTTCTATATTCATCATCATGCATGGTACCAGTGGTGGTATTGAGAACATTTACTTCAGTAACAGTGACATACACTGTGAAAACACTCCACTTTAGGTTAAGTCTTGCAGCTAAAACCTTACTTAACTAAAACTATTGTCAACAAAATGTACTTGCAGTGTAAAAATAAAAAGTATTCACTGTGCTGTAAAACAGTCCCTGTCAGTCTTTTGCCATTATACATGTTGTTTTTGGATTCTTTTTACTTCTACATTAATGAATATGTTGCATTTTACTACTGTAGATGTTAAAGGACAGGGTCATCTGAAGTACTGTACTATATATAATGCAAAAGGAGAAAAAAAAACAGTTTGTCTTCTATGTCTTTTGGTGTCATTAATAAAGCAGTAACTTCTTTTAAAATAGTAGCATGAGAAAATATACAATTGATATTAAATATTAATATTAAAGTCAAGCACATATAAATGACTTTTTTTTCTCCCTTATTATGGCTATTAAGATCTGAAAAATCTATTAGTTAAACGGTAAAATGCTCGGCTGCCATTGAAACACTTAGAAAGTCAACTGTTACTTTGTACTCTGAGGGACTCCACCTCTGAACATGATTAAAATAAACCTTCAGACATGTTTTCACCTTATTAAAAGGAGCATCAGAACTTACTGCATTAGTTTTAATAATGTAATTGGTCATCTGGGGGGTCTGCTTGGGTCTGAATTCTTCATTAATTCGACTCCACAGGTCCGTATTCAACACTATTCCTGAAACATTTCTAAAGCACTGGCCCTTTAAATGCAAATGAACCACTTCATGACCCCGCCCCCTACAGGTTGTTGGCTGTGCTGCTCTTTCCTGTTCAACCAACAACTGAACAATGTCGGTAATTGGCTCAAAGTTTGGACATTTTTTCAGTTTTTACTACAACCACTGCTGCTGATAAACAATTTTGTCGAACTCTTGAACTTATATGCGCAAATGTTGTGACTATTTATAGGCATAACAAATTAAGCAGAATTTGAAATAGGTTGAAGAAATCTACTAAATTTTCACCCAAATGAATATAAAGATAGTTTTGCAATTAACATTTTATGAATTATTAGGGTCCAAATATTACATTACATTTGGCTGATGCTTTTATCCAACACACCACTTACAAGGTAAAGGCATGTATAGTGTAAATGGCATTGCCTAAGGGCCCACCTAGGATTTGAACTGACAACCTTCTGCACCAAAGTCAGCTACTAAGACACTGAGCTACCCAGTCACACCTACCAATATACAAACAAATAAACCAAACACTAATAAAAGTGGGTTTAGACAAATATGAGCCCTTAAAATTCAACTCGTATAAACTTTATTTGTAGGAACCCTGAAAAAGCAGTGAGTTGTCCTCATAGAACTCCCTTCATCCACTGTTTTTGGGAACGTATGATGTGTCACAACCAAACAGTTTCAGATGCTGGCGGCTGAATTAGTTCCAAATGGGTGTGGGGTTTATGTCCCTATCCCCTTCTACTGCAACACTTGTTTGATTTCCCCCTCTTTATAGAGAAAAGTCCCTCCTAAAGCCTGTTGAGGTCATGAGATAACACAGGTTCGTCTCGTCGTAGTTGCTTCTTCATTATCCTTGTGTTTTATGGTCGCACCTCTCAGCGTGATCTCACAGAGTTCAGATGAGAACTCGAGGCTGGGCCTGAAAGCAGCGCAGGAGTCTGGTAACAATATCAAACAGCCGTCGAGCCGCAAAGGAGCGCTTTGTTCCCGGCTCGGGTGTGACCGTGCTGGTTTGCCGTCCAATCAGTGCGCTACCGGAGTGGAACCTTTTCATTGACAGCCAATCACTGGTGAAGCGCACGCAGGGGATCTGGCATACGGATGACATCATCAAAGCTATGGGTGCTTTTTTGTTCCGCTCTGAAAATAAATTTCACCGCACCGGCTCGTTATTTCACAGTCGAACAACGCAGCTCCCGGTTGTTTTGTTATGGGCAGGTCTTGAGTTTGCCTGCCAGTGGTATCTGCATGCTCAAAGAAAACACAGCTACAGGCCAGGGGATACGTGGCCAACTCAGGCCGCCGTAGGGTTCTCAGAGGAATAACAAGAACCAAATGTTTATGAGATACTTCGGCCTTTGACGAGATTCCACTTGAACACGTCTCCGTGATCAATTGATCAGCCATTTGTCATAGGGCACAGGCTGAGGGCAAAATAAACAGGCGCCCCCGCTGAAAGATTCACTCTTTTCTGAACATCTGTGAAACATTGCACTCATGACAACCTTAACATCCCCACGTCTTGATAAATACGTTTTTAACAACTGCTCCACGAGTACTGAAAAGTTCCCAAGTTTTCTTTCAGTTTTTTGAAACATTTCTCAAGCTGGCCAATAAACAAATTGACAGAAATATCAAATTCTTACAAGAAGCAATAATGTAGATTTATGGATAATGTGCATGTTCAAGGCTTTCATTTGCATTTGACATTTTACAGTCTTTATTAATTTATTTTATTATTTTTTTTAGCTAGAACTAAAAAACAAAACAATAAATAAAACACAAAACAACAAAACAAAACACACACCCAGACATAATATCATAATGACTTGGATCTGCTTGGATCAAATTCTATTCCTTATACAGTTGTGGAAAAAATTATTAGACCACCACTTGTTTTCTTCTATTTCTTGTTCTTTTTAATACCTGGTACAATTAAAGGTACATTTGATTGGTGACTGGATAGCTTAGTGGTTTACACTGCTGACTTTTGTGTGGAAGGTTGCCAGTTCGAATCCCAGGTGGTGGCCTTTTACGCTATATAGCCAAATGTAATGTAATGTAAATATAATAACAACAAAATAGATCATAATAGTTTAATTTCAGAGCTGTTCTATCCATTTTCCATGTTTTCTTGATAAAAACCAAAATGACTTCAGTTCTTACATCAATATCTATGTCATTGTACTTATAAAAACAGTGGTTTTTATTCATTCCATGTTTTCTTTTCTGTCTGTTTTAGTCACATGATACACACAGGAGTTAGTAATGGATCGTATAACCATTAGTTTTTTTTTATGACTTTTGAAGGTCTAATAGTTTTTTTGTTTGACTGTAGTCCAGGGGCTGTATTTTATGCTGTATTTTTTAGTGTGTGATATTCACCACCAGATGTCATTACATTGTGGTAACAAACCTTCATTTATTTCACTTAGACAAAGGGGAGGCAAACATTACAGACGCACTTACTCTTGAACAAACTTTTCATCTAGTTTGCTTTTGTTATCAAAAATATGCCTGACCCAAACCCCCGCACGCCGATACACAAATCATGTAAACTCGTTATTTATGTCTTACTATTTAATTATCTGAGAATATTGGAATGTTGGACTTAGGAAAAGGAAATGAATCATCATTAAGAACACAGACAAACATTTTAAAATAGGTTTTTGTAGTTATCTAGAATAATTGATGTCTTAAAGATTATAATATAAATGATGTCTCTTATTATATGTTTATGCTGCTCATTTATGCTGCTCCTGGGGTGTGGGTTTGTTCATGAATTGTTGATTTTAGTAACTGTTAATAACTGTAATAAAATGATTGACTGATTTAGCTTTTTTTTCTTCTACCTTATAATTCCCATGTATTTGACTTATTATATTACACTTCATGCAGGTATTTACTTATTTTATGTGGGGGTTTTTTTAAAGCTCATTTTATGTTGACTGTATTGAGTTGCATTTATATCAATGTATAAATAAATAAACAAATATAATTAAATTTGATTGATACTCTCACGTAACTTTTTTTCAAGTGCATTATGTCGCTAAAATGAGAAAAATTAACAGTAAAAAAAACCCTATTTTTATGTATTTTGCCTCTGTTTTCCATCTGTTTTCTTGATCATCTTCACAGAAAATCATTTTCTCTTTTTGTTGTCAGTAAAATGATTTCTTCCATATTTAATTTCTGCATGTTGTCATCACTGAGGGATCATTTACACAATTTCAGACTGAACTCTATCCTTCGATTGCGTGTTGCCTATGTGTCCCTTTTACCTTTCTTATTTTGTATATTTTATTTGTATTAAATAAAAAAGAAAAAGCCCACTTTACAGAGCAGCGGCTCCAAGGCATGATGGGTGATTGGAGTTGTCCTCGTTCAACTGAAATTACCTTTCAGCGTACTTTGTTAGCTTAGCGCTGAGCAGGAGCAGCTTTGATGATGTGGAGAAACACTTGGGAAATGTGGGTCAACCCGACTCACTGAACACCACTATGACAGTCCAAGAAACAAATCCAAAACGAACAGTGCTTTGCATGAGACTGAAATGGATATACACACAAAGCACAAGCAATATGCTTCATAAAAATTCTTAAGAAAACAGTTGTGCGACCTCTCCTTTGAAACAGGAGTCCAAAATGTTCGAACCTTTAGTTTAGTATCTGTGACATTCATCAAATTTGATTTGAAACTAAGTCTCTGCACTTGAAAATCTTTCATTCCCATGAAGCAGCTTGAAAATTTATGTAATATCTGTATCAGTGCTCCGTAATGTACATTCTATATTTATGTAGAAAGACCCTTCAGGACATTCTGACTACGGTTTCAACCACTGCAGCAGAAAAAACAAACAAAAAAACCCCATAAAATTTATTAAAAGTATTTTTAAAGATAGATTTAAAAAGTTCTAGTTCGCTTCACAAATCAGCCAAGAGCAACTACATCATAGGGATTAAAACCCTTTTATGTACATTATATAATTAATCAAAAATAGAAGGTTTCATCTGAAACTATGCACCATTTATATAAATGTCCAAAAACATGACACAATGTCCATGATAATTTCCCACAGGACATTGTGTCAAACTAACTTCTATTCAGTAACATATGAAGTTAAGTGAATATGATTAGATTTTTTCAGTTTACAATGATAAATACTACAATATAACTTATACTTTCATGTAAATTTGTGTAAATATGATATGTAAAGAGTGTTTTGGATATATTTAAGTTCTGAAAGCTTGTCGGTGCTAAAAATTCACACATTATGCACTACATACAGCTGAAACTATTGGAACTCACAAGTCTTAAATATATTATTAAACCAATTAATTTATATTCTGTAAATTGCCATAGTCGCCCTAAAGCACAAATAAACCAAACCACTTAACTGAAAGCTCTACGGAAATATCAAACAGGGAACTACAACTGGACTACACTACTTCTCTTTTTCTATCTTAGTGTTTTCTTTATGTTTGATTTTCTCAGAGTTTTGACTCTCGACACGCCCTCTAAGGCTTCATTCAAAATGCAGACAAATATGGCCCAAATATTATCTGTATCATTTTGAACAGCACAGATCTGATTTTTTCAAATCCAATTAGGCCACGTTCACATTTATATATCTGATATTTTGCAATAAAACCTTTGTCTGAACAGCCAGGTTGCATTTATCAGACCTTTACGTCATTGAAATGTGACAAATGTAACTATTCTGCAGGTGGGAAAAACATACTGTAGTTTCCGGGCTATAAGCTGCACCTGTATATTAGCTGCAGGTGTCCACGTTGTGACATGGGATATTTACACAGAAAGATTATTTAAGTATTTATTTCCATCCCTTCACTGCTTTTTCCAAGCAGTTCCAGTAACACGGCAGTAAAATGACTGGTTAAAAAACATTAAACTCATTAATCTCTATCTCCATCTTCCTCCTGCCACTGAAACCATTGAACTCTTCTTCTTCGGTGTAAATACATATGCAATTGTTCATGTGTTTTCCATGATGAAGGTGTGTGAATGAGTTAAACTTAGCGTCCTCCTCTTCCACCTGTCTGTCTCACTTTTGCGCTTCCTGCTAGAGCGCCCCCTGGAGGCCGCTAGCATGTAAAAATCTATACATCATTGTTCAAAGCGAGAAAAAAGCAGCAGCTTATAGTCCGGATAGTACGGTATTTACTTCCATAAACACAGTGCGTGTCTGCATAGTCACAGATAATGTCAGGACTTCTATCAGTTTTGAGTAATTATAGAATGTGACCTGGACTAAAGAAGTCGCATTTAATATGTATTGTGAAAAAGCACACAAAAAATCTTATTTCACCAAGACCTGCTGCCTGAACGTAGCCTGAGACGATAAGCTGAGAAGAGCAGCTTCATTTTAAAGCTGTTTCACCTTCACAGACTGGGTTAGTTTGTTTCCCACAGAACGTCTCGAAAACAGAAACAGGAAACACAGGTAAAAAGGGCAGGGTCTCTGCAGGTAAATAACACCATCACACATAGAAACTGTTAAAGAAATAAAATATTCGTCTATTCTCTGTAAAGAAAAACCAGGCATCCAGAGCATGAGTCATGGATGGGTCAGGATGACATGTCCTGTAAGACAACACCCAGGATACGACTACCATTCCTTCCCTATCTACATGTTTTCTGTCTCGTGGTGCCAGTTCGAGGACAGAGCGGGAGAAGAGTGCAAATGTGGTCACTGAACTATGCATCACTGTGTTTTGGATACTTAAACCGACGGTGAACTTGATCAACATCATTATCTTTGGACGCTTGGACCAGTGGTTGTATTATTCTTATATTATTATTATCCATATGCTTTCATAAGAACTTAGACTTCCTGGTGTTAGTCAATCAACGGCTGCATCGTGTTGTATGTATTTGACTCCTTGCCTTGAGGAAAGTCTTCTGAAACACTCACAACTGGGGATTTAGAGTTATTACAGTGTGTTTTTCTTTATGGTAAAATGTTCCATACTTAGTTTTCATCATATGATGCTCATGTCCCAATCTGTTCCAACCCAGACTACCAGACTAGCAGGAAGGGAACGCTCAAATGGTTAACAGATATATAATATTTATTGAATTTCTATTACTTATTTACCTGAACCTGAAACAACCAGTCTCCTATTGTTCATCATTAGTCTCAACAGTCATTTAATCCTGTCAGGGGCCTCAAACCCAGTCTTAATCCCTGTTTAATCAACTGGTCTTTACCCTTCTGCAGTCATCAGTGACAGGATTATCATTTAGGGAGACACATCTGGGGCCAATTCTGGATGCTTGCTGTTATGTGAATGACCCCGTGAGATGATACAGGAGATAAACCTGCTGCATTGAAGTCTCCTTCGGACGTAATCCTCTAAAATCTCTGCTTGGAAACACTAAGACGTATCGCATATCCGCTAATCATTTTCTAAATTGTTTATTGAAAATACTCCTTGTCAGTTCGATAGCGGGTCTGAAGGGAGGCGGGCGTTCTTTACATTGACACTTGTTGCTTGGGGTCATGTGGGGTGATTGTTTCGCCTATTGCGGATGAAAACTTCATACTTAAAGGAGGGAGAGGTTTGTTCATGGAAAGAATTATTAAATTGGCTTCTTCGGTTCACCGACTCAAAAATCCTGAACCGAACCTGCCTCATATCAAGTATCTCTCAAACTATAGTGAAAGTGCAGCCTGTTCCTGTGAACCTTGTACATTACCCTGCACTGAATCAACAAACCATGACTACAAACCTCTTGTCGTCTAACAGCAAAGCTATTACAATTAATGAAACTAAGACTACAGCTATAGGCAAAGCCCTGAGTGACACTCAGCAGCTTCAAATGACTCAGTGAGGAAACTTTTAAAAGACCATTGAACGGAGTTTGTCATGTTTGACGAAGCAACAGCGCACGAGTTTCCCACATGTTTGTGCAGTCATTTTAAATAATAGGCCTACTTTGTTAAGAAATGAAAGGGTTCTATAGCCTGAATGTGAATGGATTTAAGTTGAAACACTGAGTCTGTTTACATGTCCAGAAATCTAATAACTGGGAGTAATCAGATCATTGTAATAATTAGATCTGCCACATTTACATGGACTTTTACATGAGAGGATGAGAAAGAATGTCTTCCCTTAGGCCATTTGTTTGCTCAACTCCGAGCGTTAAACTGACATTGCACTACATACTGGTACATTTTTATAAATCCACCTGAACCAGTAAATATTAGTGTTCCTTCTGCTCATCTGATGTATTTACAGATATGTATATACTTATATATTTTTAATATTTATTTATTTGTATTTTTTTTTTTTTTTTTTTACTGAAACTGCAGGTACCACATTTCATTGTACATTGTACTGTGTATAATTGTGCATGTGACAAATAAAGCTTATCTTATTTCATCTATCTTTCAAAAGAAATGTGATAATTGAATTAAATATATATTTCTTATCAGATTTCTGAAACTTCCTGTTGTTTTGTCCTACTCGTGTTTGACCCGTTCAATTCTTTTTTCAACAATTTATTTATCTCTTTATTCATTTATTTATATGTCAAAATGTATGCATTAACACAGATTAATTCACCATCATGATTAATCTGATTAAAGATTTTAATGCGATTAACCCATCTGCAGCACAGAATGACTCTGAACGTCTCTGCCAATGCATTTGGGGCAGTTTGTTCAAGTAAAGTTACCATCGTGCATGAACAAATGGGCGGTTGATCTGGTAGTGACAGGCAGAAGAACCAACCCATAAAGATGGAAGACACTAAAGAGTACATAAAAAAAAAAACAAGACAGAGTCAACACACTCTGCAGGAAGGAGTTTTCTTTTCACCAAAGCACTTCCACCTCAAAACACCACATTAACACGAAGCATATGTTTATTGAGGAATCTGTTAGCACTTTGGCTAACACATGGCCCAGCTTGTGACAAACACTTTAATTGCATATATATTTGCCTTCTTTTTTGAGTTTCTTTGCTCATGCAAAATGAAATGTGAACAATATAGATTAAAAATGAATATTTAATCATGATTAACTGAAATTAATCCACAGCAACCCTGTGATTAATCTGACTTCAAACTTTAATCATTTGATAGCACAGATTTTTACATCACATTAACAGTAAAGACAAGGGTGTATTGGGTAGAAATCCAGATGTGTTTATCCAATATTGCAATAATCAGATTATCTTCTCCTTTCAGCTTTTCCCTTCAGGGGTCGCCACAACAAATGAACTGCCTCCATCTGACCCTGTCTTCTACGTCCTCTTCTCTCACACCGACTACCTTCATGTCCTCTTTCACTACATCCATAAACCTCCTTCCTCTTTGGTCTTCCTTTACGCCTCCTGCCTGGCAGTTTCAGACTCAGCATCCTTCTACCAATATATTCACTATCTCTCCTCTGGATAGTGAAATAAAAATAAATAAATAAATAATAATAATCAGATTACACTGTTTACATATTCACTTGAATGATCTGATTTTAAATGTCATGTACAAATGTGAAATGTGAATGACTGAAAGAACAAGGCTGCCAATACGAGCGGCCGAAATGAGTTTCCTTTGCAGGGCGATCAGACTCATTAGAGATAGGGTGAGGCGCTTCAACATCCAGGAGGGACTCGGAGTAGAACTGCTCCTCCTTCATGTCCAGAGCAGGTTCTGGCATCTAGTGAGGATGCCTCCTGGAGACACCTCCCTGGGGAGGTCTTTCGTCTGGGAGGAGACCTCAGGGCCGACCCAGGACAAAAAACTGGAGGGATTATATCTCTCAGCTGTCCTGGAAACATCTCTGGATTCCCCTGGACGAGCAGGTGGAAGTGGCTGAGGACATGGAAGCTTGGGGGTATTTGCTGAAGCTGCTGCCCCCGCGACCCAGACCCAGATAAACAGATGAAGACGAGTACAAGTACGAGTATGAGTATGAGTACGAGTAAACGAGCTCACTGACATGAAGTGTTTTCTGCAGAGCAAATGGTAGCATTTCAACTGCCACATCATTAATTCTTCTCTTATCATGTGGGTCATGAATCGCGCTGTGTCTGACCCGTCACCTATGACCCGTTTACCTTGGGAGACCCCATCAGGGGTTAGATAACCCCAGTAACACAGCCACTAGGATGATTCACTTCTTAACCTCAATGCAGGAAAAACTAAAGAGTTCCAGATATTCACTGATTCAATTAACAACTAACTTTCAACAGAAGATTAATGTTCCTGTTTCTCCAGTGCACAGGTATTTTACTCGCACTGAGATGGACATGAGTGAAACCAGCACCACGTTCACCTTCTGTGCACAGGGTGAAAGGTTCAGAAGGATTACCAAGTCTATGAAATAGTGGTCAATAAGTAAGCTAAACATGGTCATATGCCATGTGATGACGTATCCCTCTGCCGATAGCACAATTATGAATACAACAGTTCATCTTAAAATGCAGATTGATTCGCTAGAGGGCAGTAAGGTTCCAAGATCCATGACTAAAAACGGTCCAACAACCAGAATTAAGGACGTGTTCTGGTGTCCTATACGTTTTGCCCATTTCGGATTTATTTTTAAAATAGGTGTGTCTGACTCAGTAAAATGCAAAATTATGTTTAGAAAATCCTTTGGAACCAGGTTCAGTGATGTATGATGTAAAACAGTAATATCAAGCATCTCCAAAATGGATCCCTTTTAACATAATAGTGTCTGTAATAATAAGTCGGAACTTTTTTGTATCAATAGTAACTTGATTTACTCAAGTGGGAAAGACTTTCATTAAACCAACACAAACATATGATCATAATAAATAATATTTGTAAATCAGACATGTTCATCTGATCAGTTGGGATGTTCCATTCACTTCTGCACGGAACGTATCATTTTTAAACCTTCTTAGTTTGCCTTCAAATTGAACTATGTACAAATATAGTGTGTTTAACATAGTTCAAGCAATAGAATCTACAAGGTGGGCAAGAATGTTCTTTTAGATTTTAAAAGTCAAACCTAATGATTTTGCTGTTTTTTTCCAACATGATATTCCAATGAGCTCGGGTCAAAGGTCATATTTGGTCATTATATGGAGCTGGATATCTATTAATGGAACTATTTAAGGATTATATGTATGGATGTGATATAAGTTGATAAAATTGCAACAAAGCTTTAATATATTTTTTTAGGAAATACTGCTAAGGTGATGGTAAATGGTGGTGAGTTCAGCTGCTGCTGTAGCATCAGGAGGTTTAGATGGTTTTAGAATATCAATACAGGTAGTCCTCAGGTTACGAATGAGTTCCGTTCCTACGCTGTCGACGTAAACCGAATTTCCGCGTAAGAATTAGCCCTTTAGTACCCCTAAATACCCCCTAAATCTCTAAATAACTATCCAAATACATGTATTATACTTCATATTAATAAAATTAAGTAAAAAATAAGATACTGTACTTACTGTACGTACAGTATACAGTACATATGTACAGTAATAGCGGACGAGACTCTGGCGTCGTAAAGTCGAAATAACGTAAGTCGGGTACGTTGTAACCCGAATACGACCTGTATATGGCATCAGAAGACGGATCCTTCTTGGAATTAAAAAGTCAACTCTTTCTGAGTAAGTCTATGAAAGTGGGCCGTGTAGGGACAGAAAGGAGACAAACCCTTTGGTGGAAAAAGTCTATGCAATTCACTGCATGCAGTGCATAAAAAAAAAAAAAAAAAGTTTGGATTTGTCTCATGCATTCTTATTTTTCCATGACTGATGTTGTATATTTTACATGGTGGAATAAAGAAACTGCCAACAAGAACAGCTGCACAAATGTATCCGAATAGAATGTTCCATAACATTGTTGCAACAAGGTGATTGATTTCTGTGATACAGACAGCTCAGACCAATAGAATGTCCCCGTTTTACTGGAGTCGGGACACAATGTTTCGACTGTACAATCAAAAGGGTCAAAAATTGAACTCTGACAGTTATCTCTGTTCTCTCGGTTTCAATTTCTGCCGTCATGCCTTAAAGCCATTACTGCGGATCTTGCCAAAACAGACACAGCACTCACTGCATCCATGTGCTGTGTTCCTCACATTGCCCACATCACAGTGTCTCAAATGGTGCACGACTCCCCCCCTGGCTTCACCCCATCATTTCATGCAACATCTGGCGCTGCGGGGCTGGCTCAGAGCTCCAGTGGAGGTTTGTGTCACTGCACGCTGCAACACATCTCTTACCGGACCCTCCGCGAGTGCAAGACAGATTACACTGGCAGGCCTGCATGTGCATGTGAGCAGCCCGAGATGTTCATCATACATTAAAATCTGTCCGCAACTCGGCAGGATGCGAAAGAGGCTCTTTTCATTTTGTCGAGGAGGAGGGCTGGTGTGCTGGTTTGTGTTTCTGTGCATGGTGAGGAATGGGTGAACACATTTCAAGACTATGATGCACTGCAGCATGGAAAGAGTTTGCTCCTGTGGTCACATCTTGGTACAAGCAGAGTTGTGATTCATGGTTATTTTGCACACGTTTTGGCTGAACTACTGTAACACAGAAAATTCATATTGATTTAATCTTATCCTTTCCTTTCCTCCTGTGAGCAGTATACAGAGAGGGAAGGATAAAGCTAAAAAAAAAAGAGAGAAAAAAAAAAAAAGGATTCTGAGCCATTTGCCAATGAGTTATATGCACGAATATCACTTGTATTCACTTTATCAAATCAAAGTAACTTCGTAAACTGATTGATAAGACGACCACAGAATAAAATCTTAGAAATCAGACCTTCCAGCAGAACCGTGCAGAATAATTACACACAGCAGTTCTGTCGAGACAGATAAACACCAGCATTTGTTTCAATGAGAAATCAAAAGACCATCATCGTCTGTGAAGTGTACGCTACATAGCTCTACAAAGCATCTGTTTTTTCACTTTTTTTTTTTTTTTTAAGGTCTGCACCTGTATTTTCTTAGGTCACTTTCACTGCTCTCATTAATCCCATTTCAAACAGCTCTAAAATGATGTTTGCAGCAAGACTCTCATAGTCATAGAGCAGCAAACAACAGATGTTCGCACCTCCACCTCCAAACAGATCAGAGCTTTGTGCAGCTAAGGTTGCACTAAAAGAAGATTTAATAAGTTACAATATGCCAGGTGGCTGGAAACAAAATAATACGAATACTTTAGTCAGCTTTTCACTGTCATTTCGCTGCAAAGCCTCAATAAATATATTACTTGAAGCTTATTTTCTTATGTTTCTTCTTCCTGAGTCAATGTTTGCTGTCTTTCAAATGCAAAATCAGACATGTCAGCGTCTGTACTAGTCTGTAATGCAAACGATAGCAACCTACATCCAACATAAGACATCTTTAACATCTGTCATTTACTGATTCTTTAACTGAGATCCTGTCAGTTTAATGCATTTTTACGTGCAAATACTCCACCGAAACACAAATGTGCCATTGCTGCGTTGTTGCCTGTGATAACTGCAATTAGTTTCAAGGAATACAAACAAGCCAAAGAGTTTTTCTCCGGGTTCCAGAGTGATAATAGGTTCAGTCAGACCTCTGTTGAGCGCTGGCACAAAACGAAAATCAAGTGTGAAGAAAGGTCTGACTATGTTCAGCTTTTAACAACAGACTCAGAGGTTTTAGCTGCACTCCACTGGTTTTCAGTGCGTTTTGGAGTCAATATTAAAATTACTTTATTTACTTTAAATGTTTGAATGGTCTTGCAACCTCCTACCTGTCTGACCC
>JAPSES010000002.1:3424942-3436692 GCA_029822895.1 Maxillicosta whitleyi
TCTCTCTCTCTCTATCTCTCTCTCTCTCTCTCTCTCTCTCTCTCTCTCTCTCTCTCTCTCTCTCTCTCTCTCTCTCTGGTGATTGAACTGCGAATGAACTGCAAAATGCATGATTTACAAAACCATCAAGTATTTTGGGAAACTTGGTAAATGTTTTAAGACCCAATATGAGTGACTTTTATGAACTTGTGCAAATCAAACCACATCTTACATTGTGTAAGATAAAACACTATTTGATGTCTCTGATCTGAACAAACCTGACAAAGAGCCTCTTTGTGAAAGGAAAATGTGAAAGATGTATATTTTGATGTGGGTGGGCTCGTGGCTTTATGCAAAATTATATGTATTCAGTGCAGCCGTCAGTCACTGTGAACCTATAAATGCGTTTTTATAGGTTAGTGTAACATAGCAGTTTGTTAAATCTTCTGTCTGCATCGAACCACTTCCTGTTGTTTGCCTCGGGCAGACCAGGCTCAGAGATCATGATCTTGGATTATATGGTTCCTCCATCATTACATGAATATATTAGGTACTAAGGCTTGCACATTCAAGATAGAAAAGTGATACGTAGGGTCACTGTGGTTTAGACTTGAGGCTGCGTGTAACAGGATCATTGCGTGCAAGGTACAAAACAAAACTTTATGAAGTGTGGATAGGTTACGACTGTAAGGCAAGCCCAAAGATGTTTTGTTCAATCTTCATCTACATTTTAAATATGATTACACAGCTTACCACAGTTGTGTGTTTTATTGATAAGCATGACTTTTTCAGTTGTGAACAGCACAACGCACATGTCTACACACTTTAATCACAAAGTAGGAGTCTGAAGAAAATGCTCTTGAGCCTTTTTGTAACTTTTGGTAGTTTTTGTTTCTTTTGAGGAAAAAAAAAACAACGATACTTATGACATTCACTGTTTAAATCTGTTCCACGTGAAGAGCAATGACAACACCGAACAGAGCAAACACATGCCTGCATTTTGTTATGAGCAGGCTAACTCATCATAGCTATAAACCATTGTGTTTTTGTTTGACACACAGTGCTGGGAAACTCAACTTCCCGTTCCTTGAAATGGGATTGCCCAATAGGATTATTTCATCACCAATTTATTACCAACTAATCCTGAGCTTTCTTTTTTGGCATGGCGCTTCCTTCAAACAAACAGACAGAAGAGGGCGGACAAAGGATAGAGACCCTCAATCATTCGCTCTCCCGCTGACTCATCTTGTGAAGACGATGCTCTTCCGTTATTTTGTCATCACTATTTAGTTCTTTTTGATTTGTAACAAGGGCTATTCTCTAGTAACGAGTCTCTAATTAGGGTGTTTTCTTTGAGGTTTTGGCTGGAATAGCAAAACGATGTGGTCAGTGTAGGCAAAAGCATCTCTTGTTCAAGTAGAGGCGGTAAAAAAAGGCTACATACTGGAATCTGTCATTTATTTCATGTCGGCTATGACACTATGACGCTGTTTTCAGCGGCAGATGGAGTTTGCTCAGTTGTCATAGAGATGAATCTGTTGAGTGTTAATACAGAACATATCCATGACCTAACAATATTATTTCAAGGTTGATTTTGCTCACGTAGCTCAAAAGTTCACAGCGAAATATTAATAAAAAGTGTAGTGATGCCAGTGCATAAGTATATTAAAGAGTAAAGTTGCTGATATTCAGTTAAAGTTGGCTCCGAAATGTTGCAGCTTAGAAGCAGATAGACTTAAAACAGAAAACTCTAAGCTTCTAATTCTAAGCTGTATTTAGTTGTTGGTAGAGCAGAGGGTGCTTCTGGGTCTGTAGGCCCATATGATTCCTCAGATGTCCAAAATCTTTTATGTTAACAATGCGTTAATTTTTCATCTGTTCTGATGATGATGGAGTAGGTCATGTTATTTAGCAGATCAGTCATGCAGGGGTGGGGGGTTTAAGCATATAAAACATTTTATGATTCTGTAATTACCAAATACTCATAAACCTGCAATCTGTCTCTATAGTATCACAGCAATATTACTCAGCCATAATATTTCTGTCCAGTTGATCTGACTGTACAAACAACTGCTGTCATGATAATCCAAATTCTATGATTTTATGTAATGGATCATTAACAAATCATGACGAGTACAAACCAAGTGCTGTTGTCTTTAACTCCTTTTACACAGCACTTCTGTTCTGGGAATATTTCACCTTTATTCCTGAACAACATCTGTGTAAATGACATGGTGGGATCATTTTGTCCCACCTTTATCGCAGCTCTGTTACAGGCTTTACAGAGCTGTGAAGGTGGAATCATGAGTCTGGAACGCTATGTAAAAGAACGTGTCTTGTTCTGCAACCAAGGTGTGATGTTTTCACAGAGTGATACACAGCAGGAGGTACAAAAAAAAAAAAAAAATTAAAAAAAGGTACATACAAAAGCCCATATTATATATAAAGTACACACACACATATATATATAAACACACATTTTGGTGACGTATTGTATGTGTGACCCCTGCACTGGGGGGGATTTAACAATGAGTGTGGACCGTGTGCAGTAAACAAACATATCAACACGACCAGAAAGATGTCAAACTGGGGAGACGCAGAAATCTGAGAGCTGTTGTCACTTCAGGTGGGGGGGGGGGGTCTATAAATCCAGACAGGCCGACTCTGGACAGGTTTGCAACACTGCTATGCTCAGGGTATTTCCCACGTGCAACATATACATCACAATATACGCTGTGTTGGATCCCACCCCCTTTGATTCCAGAACTGTGTAAAAGTCCAGCCTGTCTCATCTCTGTTACTCCTTTGGCTTTGCTCTTCTCTGCTCCTCCTCTTCTCTCACCTAATGTTCTCTTCTTTTTACAACCCCAATTCCTGGGGAAGTTTAAACAAATGTTCTGCTTCCCCAGTACATCCCGGAACATTACAGATGTGCTCAGACATTGTTCTTCTGGCTTACTTCTTCGTCATAGTTGTCTTCTTTTTTTTTTTTGGTTCTTCTCACTTACGCTGTTTTCATAGGCTTATAAAAGCATGTGCAACAGTGGGTGGGAACATGATAATACAAGGGGGTGCATCTAAATTCTACTGACATCGGATTGTTTTGGCTGGGTCATTTATATTTTTACATTTAGAGGCGGAACGAGGCGGCAGGCAGCTTTGAGCTTTTCGGATGGTCTATCAGAACCGAATAGCTGCCTAGATTCTATAGTAACAAGGTAAATGTGGTTTTACATTCTATGACCCCTTTAAAAGGAAGCATTTCCTCACCATTCTTACCAGTCACAAGTCTTTGCTCCTAGAGGATTCTGTCGGGTGTCGGTAAATTGGCCTTAGAGTCTGGTTTCCATCAGCTCCATAAAGTGTCATGAATGTCATTTGTTATGATTTGGCACTATATAAATAATATTTGATTTGGCTGTGGAAATCAGTCAATGGTGGAAAAAAGGTAGGATCACCATCTCACCTTTTTTACAGCATCTCTGATTCAGTAATCATCATCGACTGAGAACACCTTCACAAAATATGTTTTAGCAGTTTGATAATTTGAGAAATTCAGCTGAATATTAACAACACCAAGGAGAAAAAAACAGTATAAAGTTCACCACCAATCTGGGAAGAATTCTAAAGCCACTTCCAAACAACTTAAAGTCCATTATTGTACAGTGAGAAAGACTGTTCACCACTGGAAAACATTGTTTTTCAGCTTAAGTTTGTAAAGTTTCAAGTGAACAAACCCCAAGAATTACAGAACAATGTTCTTTGGTCAGGAAGGATTTGAGTTTGAGATGTTTGGCCATGATGCTGTTCCACATTTAGAGAAACCCAAGTGCAGCATATTGGCACAAACAGTTTCATATCAACTGTGAAGCACAGGGGTGGATGATTTGGGCTTGTTTTGTGCAACCACGGGACCTGAAGTAATTGAGTCCACCACAAACTCCTCTGTTTATCAGAGTATTCCAGAATCAAATGTAGGGCCATCTGTCCAACAATTTAAGCTTTACCGAAACTGGGTCATCCAACAAGACAATGATCTCATGCACAACAGCGTATCTACAACAGAATGGCTGAAAAAAAGAATAAAGATGTTGAGGAAAAGAATTAATGAAGGTGTTGGAATGGACAAGAAATTACTAAGTTTCTATAAACTAAAGTTGTGGTGAAGAACACACACCTTAGGTGAGCGATCTAGTACAACACAGAGGTGAAAACAGGCTGTTTCATACACAAGTTTCATACACAATAGTTTGTTGGATGCCCTTTAGCTGTGATTGAGAAGTGCAGCATCATTTATGCCATGCAAAGCTTAAAGTAGATTTATATTTTCATATAATACAGGAAATTTTGTCTTTTAATTGAGGTTTAGGTGCTTTTTTCTGTATTCCATTTCCATGTTTGACGCAGCTGGCTTGTAAAAATGCCGTGAAAAGCATATTCCCTTACATTTGTGTCCTTTTTCTACTGTGCTCAAGACAGCACGGTTTCTATCATGAGTGCCAACGCTGGTCTTCAGACTTCTTTTGTGTGTTTATCGAATCAGTAAATATTGCTATTAACTGATACTTTTGGCGGTACTGGAGTAAGTATCAGACTTCATAAAAAAAAAGTCTCTAGCCATCCCATTTTCCACAGCACTTGCAGACAGTTCCCAAAACCTTAGCTAATACAAGAAAGAGAAAACCTGTCTGGTCCCCACTGTCCCGCTGTATTAGATAAACACTAGACTTGCCTAGACTAATATGCACAGAGAGGTGATCCAACACACTCAGGTTGATGAGCTTGTTGTGAATAATAGCCCTTAGTTCATATGTAGCATACAGGCTAACAACTGCTTCTGACAGAATCCAGACTGAGAGGAAAAAACCAGGGAGTGGAGGGACTTCATGAGGAGTAGCCAGGCAGTAAAAACGGATCATATGTATGTATTGGCCAACCTTGATTTAGTCATATACCCATTACATACAGCTAAAGGACTCTCCTGGGTCAAGTCAGCAAAGCAGAGAATATAGTGTTTGGTCAAAAAATATAAAATTCATAAAATCCATTGGAAGCTGAACCAATAATTTTGGTTAATTTTGTTGTAAACCCAGCTAAATTAACACATTGGATACGATTCAAGTGATTTCCATCCAAGCATAAGATATTTTTTGGACATTATAATGCGTGTGCCTTGTATGTTTTCACATGTTGTTTATTGTGTTCATACTGATCTCCCATTAGGGTCTTATTCAACTTTATATGCAGTTCAAGTTCACAATTATTCGTTAGTGCGGCAATAAACATTGAGGCCAATAACTATAAACTAAATATATACATTTCTATTTTTACTTTCCCCTCACAAACAGCTCTTAGTAATGAACAGTGTCTTTCCAAAATAAAACATCCATTATTTAAGTGATATATGGTCAAGTAAAAGAGGTGGTAGGTAAAATAAAAATAAAGTCACAGAGGGTTATTTATGATGATTGCAAGTGTTGGCCATTTATCTACTATATAATAATACAAGGCTATTGTATGATAGTTGATATAGATTTCATATAGTATAACTGAAATTGTAACAACTCAGCCAGCTCTGTTTCACTACATTATGAAATGTTAATATCACTAGAAAAAAAAAATCACTGCTACATGTGCTGCATTTTGCATTGATGAGATACCTTTGATAGTCACTTTTACTTTTGTTGATGATCAACAGTTATTAGTAATATGTAAAAGATTCAATTAGTGCCACAAAAAGTATTGTTCTTCTTTAATATCCATAATAATAATATAATAGATTAGATTTGTATGGCTCCCAAAGCTCTTTACATCATTGATCCATTATTCATTCGCTCTCACATTGCCCCTCTGGTAGTGGTAAACCGACAGAAGCATAGCGTCCAGTTCACACCTACAGGTGACCTCTGACAATCACAAACATTCATGCAAGGAGGCAAGGACACAATGGACTGTTAGGACAGAGCGGGATTTGAACCGCCAACTTTTCGGTTATTGGACCCGCACTACCTCCTGAGCAATGGCCGCCCTCGAAGGTCAGGCCTTAAAGGTCAGACACACAACTTATTTATTTTATATAGGTGTACCAGTCTTGCCATTTTAAATTTGGTTATAATTTGGAAAATTTGGAGTTAAGTTTTTTGAAGACTGTAGTCTGCAAATACAGAAAAGTGAGTAGGAAAAGAATATACAAAGTGCAGCGTCTTTGCACTTTTTGGTATTATCATTTCTGCTGCTCAGGTTGGGCAATATATAAACATAAATTATGGCTTTGCTTTATGAAAATGATGACAATCCTTAAAGCAGCTTCTATTTGTTTACATAGAAAAACCAAACTGTCACTTGGGCCTTTTCGGAATTCCACGCAACCGCAGTATGGCCGCAGCAGCAACAAACAAGGATTAGGCTTCTTTGCTTCTTGCTGCTGTTGCTGCATGGAATTCCGAAAAGGACCAAGTGAAGGTTGGGTTTGGGATGTAAACAAACAGATGTGTGATGGAATACACTGAAGTTGTTCACGTGAGGCAAGTGATTCAGGTGCATAATCACAGAAAGACTAACAGATTCATGATACGAAGGCTATTGCTGAGGTTTCACAGATATGATGAAAAATTGGTGACGAATATCATACTCTGATTTAAATGACCAAAATAGAGACCATTTGTGCGCAACAAAAAATTCTAAATGTATCACATTTGCTGCTCATAGTACATTCATTGTGAATGTGTTTCAATAGAGTCGATTCAATCATGTTTTGTCTTCAGTTCACAGAGCCAGAAAACAACCGATTCCAACTATCAATCATCCATAATATTGGAGTTACGGTAGTTTTTTGACCATTTTGTTCAGCTCTAATTGCTGCCAGAAGAGGTCATGTCAGTTATGACCAACTATTGTTACTAAACTGACAGAAACATGACAAAACTCTGCTGGTAAAACAAGGCTCACTCTCAGGTCTGGTCCTCGAGTACCCTATCCTGCATGTTTTAAATATTTCTCTTTTCCATCACACTTGGTTCAATTAATGATCAGCTCATCACCATGTTCTGCCAAAGCCTCATAATAATGTAATGGCTTCCAGGTGTGATGGAAGAGGGAAATATCTAAAACATGTAGGATAGGGGTAGTCGAGGACAGGCTGCTCTACAACACTAACATCTGCACAAACACAGTGGATTAGTGTTTCTGTAGTTCACAACTCTAACAAAGCCATCCTCTAGTAAATCCATAAATGCTTTTTGTCGTGTGAGTCAGATAAGTTTACTTATAATTACCAAAATGGATAAGGTTTTGGTTAGGTTTCAGAAATGTAGCAACTGAAAAACATATATTATACCAGACAGAGCTGGCCTCAGTTATTTCAGTGGAAACCATATTTGATCGTGTCATATTCTCTGCTAGTGTAGACATATTTATTAAAGTGTTTTATTGAACTAACACAGTCCATCTCTGTTTTCTCCATCGAACAGATTGCATATTTAATCTTAATAATAAAACATTTAAAAGACTTCTGTGCATCTTTATTACCCAGTCTTATGTGAAATGCTACTTAATATAGAGCCCTGCATTAAATATTAAGCAACACAGACAAAGAAAAACAAAACTTCATCACAATGAAATTAAACAGCCTGGATTTCAGATCACAACACTCCAAATAGTGTTTGTTCTGAATCATCTCCAGTGATGACTTTTTAAAATTGATTTTCCACAACATTTACCTCATCATTTAACAGCTTTTCCACCTTGGACTTTCTTTCAAAAACAAAGAGCCAACATATTCCCAGACAGTAAATGTAACACGAGGCACCCCCATAAATATCGCCATCCTCTTTGTGAGTAATTGTACTGTGTGGACTCGGTTACACATGTGGTACTTTGACTATATCCACATCTTCTTACGTGTCTATTCAGATGTTAAAAAGGCCTCTGCTATATTTGTCATACTCTTAGCCACTATTTTTTAGATTATAAGGTTAATGACTTTTTTTAGTTCTGTGGTTAAATAAACTCTCTGGAAACACATGATGGGCAGAATATGATGCAGTCCTGGTCTGGCTTCAGTACCCAACGTCACCCCTCAATGAAGCAATGACCCAAACTGATAAGTCAAACTGAAATGAATTTCATAAAAATATGTTGTGTTTTGAACCTGAGATAATACAGAGTATCACAGTATGAAATCACAGAAGACAAGTTTAATGATAAACCAAACTGACCAGCAGGTGGTGATGCTAAAGAGGGAAATATTCTGTATCGAACATTAATTTAGGTACATTTTAACTACAATTAAAAGTGTGCAACCACTTAATTTAAGCTGCATCCAGTCACATATTCAAATATTAAACACACTGAGGTATTTATCCAATGTAGGTAAAACCATATCTGATGTAGTCGTCATACCTGAGTTTTGTTACGATATGAATAGAATCTTTTGGTTCTTCTTTGATGCTGTGAAATGTCTGCTGTTAATTAGCATTACAGTGCCACCTACTGCTGGGGAGTGTGAAGGGACAGCACTCTGTTTCATAAAAAAATAAAACACAGGATTTGTTTCTTATTATTTTTTGTCCAAACAAAGGCCTGTGACCCACTGAAAATGGATTTACGACCTACTTTTGGGTCACAAGCCACCAGTTGAAAATCACTGGATTACAGTATCCAATAGTAAATTAAAATGGGCTCAACCTTCTTCAACTGCAGCAGGAAAAAGCATCAAACACATTAATGCAGCAGCAATGTTAATCAAAAGACAATATGTTATAAGTATTGTTGATAACGTATCTGTACTTTTATATAAGTATGGTTTTGAACCCAAACCTTTATTTTACCAGGCTGGGGGGTGGGGGGGCAAGACAGCAGCGATCCAGTCACATCATAACAATTTTACAATAATAAAAGCATTTGCAAACATAGAGGAAAAATCCAGATAAAGTGAATCAAAACATTAACAGTCCGACAGTCTTGATTCCAGACCTTTGACGCTCTTTTTTTAGAATCAGTCAAAGGAATCAGTGTTTGTAGTTGGAGCTCAGAATGATCTCGATCCAGGCATCGGGAGCCGAAAACTTAAGATTAATTTCCAAATCCAATCCTTATCTTTGGAGCCAACGGTTTCAAAGTGTTCAGGTTAACAGTATCTGAACACTTTCTCCACCTTTTGGGGACAGCTACAAAGGTTTGGACTTAGCGCCGTGGTAAAAACTTCACAGTCTAGAGCAGAAAGTTCAGCGCTCAGATCAGTCCCCTGCAAGACATTACTTATCATTGGTCTCGTGAATAACAAAACTGGGCCTTTAATGTGGGTTGAGATCACGGCAAGCTGCACAAAGCAGCCGTTCAACCCACAGCAAAGTGTGGTTTCTGAGGAATCCCTTTACCCCCCTACCCTTAAGCCTACCCCCAAAGCCCCTCCTTCCCTCCTGGATGCTGTCTTGCCTTTTCTTGGGGTGCTGCAGATGTGGAGTTAGTAGCTGGCACATGTTACAGTATACGACTTTGTGGGCTGCGAAGCCTCACTGTGGCAATCAAGGGTGCACTGGACTGGACTGCAGACACTAAGTAGGCTGCTGCCAGTGCTTTGAACAGTGAAAATAAATACTGAATAGGGCTACGTTGTGCTAGCCAGGCTTTCAGTCCTATAGTCATCTGTCTTGGTGTACACACCGGTGGGAGTGTTTGCCTTGGACAGGAGCCACTGCATGTGGTAGCTGAAAGATTTTTTTCGCGCTGGATCACGCTTTTTGAGGGCGCGTTTAATAAAAGTAGCTGCTGAATATAAAGGGCAAGAATTCAGACTCATTTTGCACGTGTAATAACTTTCCTTTGTCTTTGCTCTTTGCCCCTGTAAAGGATGAGATCTGCACAAACAGCCAAGAGTCTATCTGAAGGTCTGCTAGACACGTTTATTTTCAGGCTCAAAGAGGGATCGCTGGGGTGAGAGGATGTGGGCCACGCAGAGGAAGCAGGCAAACGAAGCACCTGGGACAGGTTGATTTGGATGTTTGGACGTTGAAGAGGAACTTGTCCTTTGGCCGCTGCTCTGTTTCCTCACACACACGAGCAGAACTGACAGTCCTGCGATTTCTGCTGCACAGTAGTTTTGAGAAAAGAGTGAGAAAGGGAGATTGAATGTCTGAATAAACCAGTCGGGGGCATTCTGAAGGACTGAAAGCGTTAAGGTCCCTTGATACTATATATTACTTTATCTGCTGGAGTTGAAAACAAATCCAACAAATGACCCAAACTGAAAAACAGCAGGAATGAGGGGATTAAAACAAGGTTTCAACAAGTTATATTTAAGGCTTTTTAAGACCATTAACAATGTAATTTAAGACTTGGCTGTGCAGAGTGGATTGCACTAAGGCCAGGTTTTGGTGAATACATGACAATATTGGCAGAGACAACAAGTTAACATTGGCTTGGTAGTTACTAGATGTTTTCTTTTATTTCCTGACAACAGCAGCAGAGCTTACACACACCTCAAACACGCAAAGCCATACGGTGACGTAAACCGCACATATACACTCTCATGAGTTTTCCTACACAGCGAATTACAAGGTGGTCACCTCCATCAAATTTTGTGCCACCTCCAGGTCTTTGACAAAATACAACATGCATGGAACTCTGTAAATTTGTTACATTTCTAACTGGAGTAGTGGCGTTACAATGACGTGGCAGCTCCGCTTTATTCATGAAGAAACAAGGCTTTAAGACTTTTTTGGTGTTAATTAGGATCTCTGGAGAAAACAGGATGAGCAGAAAATCACTCACAGCAACTCTGGCATGTATTGTGTGATTTTGCAAAGTTAAAAAAAAAAAAAAAGTGTTTCATACTTTGGTACTAAAACTGGTAACCGCACCATTTCAAGTTGAACATTTTCATCATATAAACCTTTTATTGCTTCTAATCTACAACTACTCCTACTACAACTACAAGTACTACTATTAGTAGTAATAATGATAATAATAATAAATGTTGCTTCCAAAAACCTTGAGTCATTTGAAGACATGACGCACATCAGGATTGTGCAGTTTCTGTCCAACATGTCAACTAAGGCTGTAAACAAATGTGGCCCCAATTTGATTTTTTTGCCCATATGTGACCCGTATCCGATAGGTTAAACACAGTTTGAACAGCACAAACCCAACCCACGACACTGACATGTGGTCCTAAATCTGATACGCATCTGATATTTACCAATGCGACTTCAGTTTGAACAGCCAAGTCTTACCTGACCTTTACATCATTGAAATACGACAAATGGCACAGTTCTGCGTCCCAGAAGGAGGAGCAGCGGGAACATGAAAAACACACTTATTTATGTAAACACAGTGTTTACCTGTGTGGTCACGTATTCCGTCAGCACCTCTTTTGTGTATGCAGGTCACTTCAAAGTCACCTTCAGTTCACATGGACAGAAGTCTCATTTAATGTGGAATATGAACGAGCACAAACACACACCAAAAAAAAAATCTGATTTTACCTGACCTGCTGTCTGAACGTAACCCAAGTCACACCAGAGTAAACTAATAAAAAACATCTTATGCATTTGACAGATATTTATGACATCATGGTATTTATTTCATCCTGTGAAAAAACAGGAAGTCTATTTAGTTTGTTTGTAAAAATCTAGTTTTAAAGCTTGATTTTGAGCACATTTAATGCTTGTTTTATACTTTTAAAAACACTAGTGAATGTGCTTTTCTTAAGGCAGAATTTGCACTTTTTCATATTAGATAGAATTACTATTAACAAATATATATGTATATAT
>JAPSES010000002.1:3436792-3467294 GCA_029822895.1 Maxillicosta whitleyi
TATATATATATATATCTTCAGGCCACATATGACACTGTGACAAACTCGAGGCAAGTACAATAAATTCTGTGTAAGACATTTTCTGTTAAAGGTTGGCTATATATTGATTTTTTTTCCACTCCCAAAACCAAGTTTGAAATTAATCTTGATAAAAATTATGTTAACTTCATAATCTATCACATTTTTACTGCCTGTCACATTTCGAGGCCTAAAGTTCAGGCTGGATTTGGGCTTTGGACTGTAAACCCTATAAAATCTGATTCTTTAACGTGGAATCGTGAAGTGTTTTGGTTTAACACGTTACAGTCAGGATTATAGGGTATGCCATGCATACTTTGCTCTAAATAACCTGATCTTAGTTTTGTTTGGAATATTGCTCACCATTCAGAAGGTGGTTTGTTAACTTTGGTAACTCTCCACAGGCTTAGAAAGTCTGTCCCATGTCATATTAAGTGCATACCTTGAGTTCGTACAATAATTGTCTTTGCCTCTGGCAGTTTATCACTCATCCAAAAATGAATAAGAACACATGCACTTTTAATTCTGCTTCATAAACTGAAAGACACTCATCACCCGAGTCAGCCAGTTCAACCACATTCCTCTACTTTTGGCCACTAAACGGCTTCGCTTGAGCACTTGGAGCGATTCTCAACCAAAGTCCTTACAACTGGCTTTATATGAAGTTAAAATACAGCTGGATAAGCTGGCAGCTCACAGGGTTAACTTCTATACTAGATTATTTTGCAGTCATGTTTATCTTTAGAGTTTCTTTCCAACTTTTTGTGCCGCTGTCTTAATTATCTTTTTTCAGTGTACTTTCTTGTATTGTGGAAACACCATAAACATTCTAATTGTGCAGAAAACTGTTTTCTTTTAATTATGGAATGAACGTTTTGGAAATTCAGCACTTCTGACTAAAAAATAAAAAGTGAAATATGCACTATTATCCCATTTGGGGCAGTTATTGTGGTCTGATGGCATACAAAACAGCAAAATTAAAAAATACAAAACACATACAGCCACAGTAAAATGTCATGAATTCTACAAGCGTGACCACCCTCAGCGATTATAGCCATTAAATACTGCACTCACATAGTCAAGAATGTGAACTTTTCTGTTTACATCTGAAAAAAAGAAAAAAAAGAAACACCCCCAAAAAATTCATCCACTGCTACTGCAAAAAACATGCCAGCTTACAGCTTAAATGTCACTTTAGTGCATTCACTGCCAAGAAAGACATCAAGCTCAATCATACACTGATAGGAAACAGATCAGATCCTAATTGGAGAAGTTTACATCAAGATCTCGGTGACATTTTCGGTACCAACATGTGGTGTGATGCTTTGATAAAGTTGCCCAGTTTTGCTTTAGTGTGCAGGTCCTGATCCAGAGTCAGATTATCATAGCTGGCATCGGTTTTCCAGACTTAGCCTTTTCCCCATCCATCAGAAGCTAACATTTAACCATGTGACAAAACTGAAATATAATGAATAAATCTGGTGAGATTCTATCAGCCTATCCCTCTGAGAAATATAGGCAGCGATTGTTCTGCAGGCATCGTTGCAGAAGGTAATAAATGCTTCTTGTGTCTGTTGATTCATGGTAACCCACCACAAAAGACACCAAACACTCCTATCTCTCACATAAAGCTATTATGATAGGGATAAAAGCAACACATGTTAAGAATAAATCTAAATACAGTCAACTGCAGTTCAACAGAGGAACTTCAACTGCATCAGATTAGAGGCATTCTGAAGTGAACACGGATAAAAACTAATACAAAATGTAAAGTAGACAGAGTTTTAAACATTCAGTAGATTGTGACCTACAGAAATGTGGCCATGCCATGCTCTTAGCAGTTACCGTACTTTTTGGACTATAAGCCCCTACATTTTTCTCCCTTTGAACCCTGCGGCTTATACAATGATGTCGCGCGAGGATAGATTTTTACAGGTTAACATCCTCCAGGGAGCGCTGTAGCAAGAAACACAAAAGCAAGACAAACAGGTTCAAGGTTATTTTATTTCTACTTGTAGGTAGATTTGTTTTGCAGACAGTGACTGCCTTAGCATAACAACAAGACAACAAACACGCTGAACCTGTTAGGCAGGTATTTGGTCAAGATGCACCAAGGCAGACGCTAGTTTTAAGAGCAATTCATTCACAAACCCTCATTATGGAAAAGACATGAAGAAATGCATATGTATATAAACTGAAGAAGAGGAGGTCAATGGTTTCAGTGGCAGGAGGAAGATGGAGATTAATGAGTTTTCTGGGGGTTTTTTTTAAATCAGCTGTTTTACTGCCGTGTTAGACACTGTTTGGAAAAAAGCAGTGAAGGGATGAAAAAAATCTTTCTGTTTACCATCTTTCTGAGTAAATATCTCATGTCACATCTGACTATAAACCAGATGTGACTAATATTCAGGTGTGTCTTGTAGCCTGGAAAATTCAGTAAATGTTTCTGTTTTAACAAATATTGCACATCAAGAAAAAAAAAAGAGGTCTCCAAAACATTTTTTCATTCATTCATAATCAAAACCCGCTGTATCCTCACTAGGGTCGCTAAAGCCTATCCCAGCTAATTATGTGTGAAGGCAGGGTACACCCCAGATGAGTCGCCAGTTTACCGGAGGGCCGACAAATATAGACAACACACAATCACTCTCACATTCACACCTTTTTTCCATCTTCTTTTTTATCTCAACATTCAAGTATCATAACGGATTATTTCTTTCGGCTTTTCCCTTCCGGGGTCGCCACAGCAAATCACCTTCTTCACCTTCTTGTTGATTTGGCACAGGTTTTTACGTCGGATGGCCTTCCTGACACAACCAGGCTTGGAACCGGCACTAGCTTGCGCCCCCTTGTGGCCACATTGCCGTTAACCACTGAGCTACCCAGTTGCTATTCACGTATCCTAACTGCTTTGGTTATAGTGTACTGTTCACTTTCAAACCCCCTCAGCCAAATATAGGGTTAGATTCTGTTAAAGTTACTGCCCTATAATTTAGATTAGATTGTCTTTGTGTTAAACTTGTTACATACATATTTATATTTGAAAGTATTTTATAAATGCACAAGGCCATTTGACCATAACAAAGTAGGGCAGGGTCACCTGTTTTCAATAGGCTTGTGCTCCATGCCAAGATGCATCCATAGAATAAATTTGGTGCAGATACGTCAGTGCATTCTTCAGATAATGCGATTATGTCGTTCAACGGACGAACAAAACTATTACAATGCCCCTTAGGCTTGATGTTATGGCCAAAATTTTGGGGAATGAAACTGGATTCTTTGCAGAAATATGATTCATTTGTCAATAAAAAAAATATTTAAAACCAATATAATTCTTAAATTTTTTTCACAACATTCATAATGTTTTTTCTTTATTGCAAACTTTGTGCAAAGACAACATGTGATTCCCAAAACCTTCAGAAACTTTACCTAATTATGATTTATCTTCATTGTCTGCGTCAAATCCTGCCAATTTCGAAGTAGTTTTAGAACATAAAAAAAAAACAACCTCTGGAGACAAATAGTTAAACCCTCTGCATATCCATGTATCAATTTTACGTATAGACTTTTCTTTTTTCTTCTACCTTGTGAATGGACTCTTGTATACTCATACTCTTGCTGAATGGAACCTCTGAACCACCATGTTTGTAAACTTTTATTATGTACTGTTGTAAAAAACAAAAATCAATAAACACATTAAAAAAACAACAACTTATCATGAGTTACTGTTAGTGATGATCAAAAAAAAAAAGATCAAATGTTTGTACATGTGCTGCATGACATTCCTTCATTAGGTTAACTTATATTTGTACGACAACACTTTTTAAGATACTTAATAGCATCTAAAAAAATTCTGTCAGTGCAACAAGTATCAGTATCTCATATGTTTGATCCCCCCCCAGTGTTTCCCTCTGTCTGTATAATACACACTGGTCGGCTGTAAGGCACAGTATCTGTATTTACAGACATGTTCAGATATTTAAAATGCATTGTCATGTGTAAATATATAATCACATATAAAAATGATTATCATGTGAGGACACTGATCTGGGGCTTTAGTTGCAAATCACCAAAAACAGTGTGCAAGCGAAAGATCCCACTGTGTAAACGAAGCTTGTGTTCTGTCGTTTCAGTGTCTCTCGACCTTCAAACAGAGGATGCAACAAGCTGCCGGTTTCAGACGAGTCCAATGTGGTTTTCATATTCACTCTCTTAGTGACTTCATACAGTGATTGGGGACACACTTAATGTGGTTCATTACAAACAGTGACAGCTGGAAGAGGCGAAGGACTGAGAAACCTGATTCTAGCATAACAGTAGTTTACCAAACCCTCTTGTCTGTTTAGAATTGAATCAGCAGGCAGCTGTTCTCGTGTTGAGTGACTACTCTTCAGCAGACCATGGTTGTTTTCATGCCCGGTGCAGAGTGCCAGGCAGCGTTTGGCTGAACTCAGAGTGCTGCTAAGCCCTTTGCCATGCACGTGTCTTTGATTCCTGTGTTAGGCTTGAATAGCAACATCTTCTTGACATCACAGATGTTGGTCATTAATAGCACATGTTTGTCATCTTTTTTTTTTTCATCCTATATCCTAATAGCTCTTGAACTACCATTTTTTTTTATCACTTACGTTTCCTTAGTTTCTTGGAAGAACATCTGAGAAAGTGTTAAATGATTTAGTGCCTTGTTTGACTGAAGCTCACACGAGAGGGTATAATTTTGTCCTTGTGTTAAAGTTATGCTTCTCTAGATGATGACTAATGCCCTTGTTACCAATGGTCGTTTCTCAACTTTTGTTTGAAAAATTAATTACGATGACAAATGACAGTGTGTCGGTAGGTTTTTATGGCACTGCTTCCAAACTCACACTTTTTTTCATACATTTTGATGACTTTCTTCTGTCTACTATGACAACAGGTAAGACGTCAGGACATTTTATAAGCTTGTACTGTCAATATTCACAAAGTCTGAAGTCCTTGTTCTCGGACTGAAAAATGTTTGTTATTCCAAAGAGTACCAGGGCATATTTTTCCTATTATCATTATCCTACTGGTTGTGTTTACAGTTTTTTGCATAATTGGCATGAGGTATGGTTACTTGAGACAACAGCAATCTAAGAGACTCATACACACTGTCTGTTTTACTTTGTCACAGAGACAACGCACACGACTGTATTTAGCATAATGAAAGCAGTACAAAAGTAACTACGGCACACTTATTTACTTACTGAAATGAGACATTTTCCAGAGGAAGGAAGGAGCGTGACAAATCATATGATAGATTCAAAACATATGCTTTGCTAAATAGCTCACCAGAGAGGTTTGAAATTCGGACAGTTGAAGTGGTTTGGAAGAACAGCATCCACTTGCCTGAAGGGTGTGAGCGTCTGCACATAACTGGGGGAATGCAGACAAAATGCAGATTCTCAGACTTTGGGGGAAAACTGAAGTCAGCTCGAACCGATTCAGTGAGACACAGCGAATCTGAAGACAAAGTGGATCTACCAACACTATTTATGATCACAAAGTACGAGTAAATCACACAGGGTGTCTATTAGTCTGACTTGCATGGACTAAGTGAACATGTATTAGAAACTCACTGAACTTTAACTAGAACTGCAGGCAGGTCAAGTCACAGCTTGATACTAGAATCCCTTTTTGTGCACATATAACAGCGACTATAAAATACACCTATGACATCCCCCCTCATTTGAGCTGTTTTGCAGGAATGTGCTGTAAAACCCAGAGAAACCTGATTCTGATTCAGTTAAAGATAACTTCAGTTTTCCCCAAAGTCTGAGAATCTGCATTTTGTCTGCCTTCCCCGTTATGTGCAGTCGTTCACTCCCTTCAGCCAAGTGGATGCTGTTCTTCTAAACCACTTCAACTGTCCGAATTTCAGATCCCTCCAGTGAGCAATTTAGTAAAGCATATGTTTTGAATCTGTCTTTTGTGCTCATAAGACGAATTGGACTCAATTGTCAGGTTTGTGGGAAAACTGGATTGGATTTTGGTGAAGTGCACTGTACACTGAATCATTCCTTCACATAAACATAAACAACCTTATCAAATAATTACACCAGTCCACAGTGTAATTGGGGTCCAACTACAAAGATGGAATATTCATAATTATTTTTTCATTAATGTATAGCAAGTTTCTTTCGGCTTTTTCCCTTCACAAAGCGAATCGCATTCACATGTTGGTACAGGTTTTTACGTCGGATGCCCTTCCTGACGCAACCCTCTGTATTTATCCGGGCTTGGGACTGGAACAATGAGACACTGCCCCCTTGTGGCTACAGGTATAAGGATGTATGGCGTAAAGGGCCTTACCCAAGGACCCACCTGAGGATCAAATGGGCCATCTTCCACACCAAAGTCAGTGGTGTCGAGGAGGCCCAAAAGGTTAAGGTACCACTGTAGAGAATTAGAGTTTCACAGATTTATCTAGTAAAAACAGTCCACCATAATGGACATTCCATTAGAACAATTAAAAAATGTATCTGAAAAAACTTTTGTATCATGCAGTTTCCCATGAAGACAATTATTTAAGGAGTGATATTTAGTTTAGTTTTTTTTATGCATTTTCAAACATTTGCCTGTGTTCTACATAAACTGTAAATGTTCTGCTTGGGTCTGAATTCTTCATTAATTCAATTCCACAGGTCCAACACTATTTATGAGTAATGACACTAGAAAGGTGGTTTTGAGCACTGGCCCTTTAAATGCACGAGCCACTCCAGGTTGTTTGTCTGAGTTTTATGTCCGGTTCGCCACTTGTGTTCCTTAATTCAACCAACAACTGAACATTTTAGGTAATCAGCTCAAACTTTGGACATATTTTCGGTTTTTACTACAACCGATTCTGCTGATAAATGCAGAGAAATGTTTGAAGTCTTAACCTTGTATGTGTAAATGTCACGACGTAACTAGGTATAAAATGTAACAAATTCAGCAGGAATTGACACAGTTGTAGAAATCCACTTGATTTTTGCCAGAATTAATATAAAGGTAGTTTTGCAGCAGCTGGAAGGTTCAAATTCAAACTGTATGAACTATTAGGGTCCAAATACACAAATAAATGAACCAAAAACTGATAAAAGTGGGTTTAGATAAATATGAGCCCTTTAATATAACAAAGTCTTTTTTTTTCTTTTTTTACTTTCCTGGGTCTCAGGAAGTTAAAATTAAGGGTTTATATGGTCATCACAATGCCATTTGGACCCTCTTCTGAATGTTTTTTTTTTTTTGTTTGTTTGTTTTAGGCCTATCTCTTACCCTTTGGCCTGTCAAATGTTTTACAAAAATAGTCACTGCAGTTTTTGTGCGATCCTGCTGAAGGACAGAAAAACTCATGGCAACAAAAACATCCACCATGATCTCAGTCGGAGGGAGGGATGTGGAGCTACACTTCAGCTTTCATGGCTGAAATCAAAACATGAGGGTTCAACCTCTTTTGACACCGCTGTTCTGAATTGTACCAATACAGACAGAAGAAAAATCCTGTTTACATTGTCATTTTCAGCGCTGTTTGAGCAGAAACCAGGTCATTAAGTTCATGTATGACATTATGTGTAACAGTCTTGTGTAAGTGAACCACAATAAAGGAAAAGACCAAGGTATTCCATTTCCTGTTTAGTTAAACTTTAAAATCTTAACCTCAGTTTTCTTGAGGCCAGTGATTTTCTTTCCTTCCTGCAACTCAAAGAAGCTCAGTCCTCGAATGCAGCCTGACTAACTGCAGCAGTCATATTATTATGTGCATCTCTCTCTAATTCAGTTTGCTGAAAGCTCCTTTGTGACAAATTAAGTTGGAAGCAGCTGGCATTGTGATGGGGACAGTGGACTTCCTGTCCCCGCTGGTTCGAATGGGCTTCCATTACTAGCAGTCGTTGGCCGTTCAACAGCTAATAAACCAGATAGAGGCTGAGGGTGAGAGGAGGTCACTGTGGCCAAGAGGAAACGAGGGTCTCAAGAAACAAATGAAAAATATCTGTTTTTAATCACCATTTCAGGCAACAGCTTGGAGTCAAAGTATTGTTTCAAACAGTCCTCATCTCATTCACTCCACTATGAACCCTGCAACACCAAACGTATCAGATTTGATTCATGAGTTTATAAGTCCTCTACTTAATTAGTGTGACATTTTTTTTGTTGGAAAAACCTAATGTATACAATTAGATACACGCAATACACAGATAATCCACCAGGAGGGAGCTTTTCATTCACCAGAGGCTTTTCCAGTGCCACTACAAGACTGTCATTAATGAGGAAGGAGGCTGAATGATCAATTTGTTAGACATGTTTGTGTTATATTATGTTTTTGTTTGTTCAAAAATAATGATATGCGAGCATTGAGACCCAATTTATCAGATATGGTACAAAATTTAAACTCATACATGGAAATTAATATTTTAAATAACATTTATTGGTTGTTTAGAAGGACCACTAAAGGCTCCACTTTCATCGAAATGGAGTTTTCTGTTAAAGATGGGAGCTGAGAACCAGTTCTGGTAGGAGTCATTTACTTAAGAATTCCACAAGTCCTCTAATTAGATTTTATAGACAACACGGCTCAGAGGACGCAGCAGTTAATGCTCAGACTCCTTTAATTACACCTTGATAACCCTTCTTTAATGTCAACTATGCATGATAATTTAGTTAAAGAGTCGTTTTTTTTTAACTCTTCATTCCTCCAACTTCATTTTTATTTACAATTTGTGCTTAATTGACAATCTCAAATTTTACATTCACATTACTATTCATTCATTAGTACGAATGTACACAGAGTGAAGTGTACAGGGAGAGTTATTGTAGCCTAGATCATTAATTTATTAAGACAGGGGTAGTTGTTCGTTTACCTGCTCTACCAGTTTCAGTTACTTCCTGTAGCGTTCGTCAGAATCGTCACAATGACGGCTACAGGAAGTAACTGAAAGTGGTAGAGCAGGTAAACAAATACCTACCCCATGTCTTAATAAATGAATGATCTACAATAACTGTAAGTAGAAGACAGTATGAAACTCTACCAGACTGTACAGGGACAGGAGGAAACATAACAGACATGAGATGAGACAGCGGGACAGAGCAGTTCAGTAGTTCCTGTTGGAAATGCTGATGTGGGTCAAATGTATTGTGCAAAGAGTTAATGCATTTGTACAATAGTTTCTAGTGACAATAAAATAAACGATACAGAATTGAATCAATATATGACGTGGAAAATGGAACCAGAATCATTAAATTCCTTTGTGTTATTTTGTTTCTTCCTTTCTCTTCCTTGTTCATTGATTGACATATCTGTATTTTGCCCTGTTCTTAGTGTCTCAGTACTGAAGGCGCCGTTGCTTTTCCTGCCAGTCGATACACGGCTGCACCTCGTGCTCTTAAGAATGTTATAACAACTTTTGAGGAGTTAAATCTATCGCCGTGCGTGAGCCCTGTGCTGTAGGTCCCCAAATCCAGCTGTGAATCAGGGGCTTGATCAGGTAGTTATGCAGGCTTAGTTAAATTAAAAGCCAAATATACTCTCTGAGAGGGTAATTGCTTTATCTGAAGCTGAAGCAGCCGTGATCCCATGAACTCATTATTGAGAAAACGCATGCCTGCCTGTCTGAAATGCCACCAGGACACGCGCAGACCGCCGCTCTGAATGTGTGCGGAAACGAAAAATAAAGCTTCTAGCTGCTCTGCTGACTTGGAATTGTGCGCTCATGGTCACCGGGGATTTCCTGTGGTCGAGTCTCCCGATATTGTGAGCTGGGATAAACCCTGATCAGGAGGCCCTTAGAATGGAACATGTGAAATCCTTGGCACGCCAGCTTAGTCTCAGAGAACTGTGTCAAAAACATATTGTTTGGCTCCGGCAGAGAGGCAAAGGCAATAAAGGCAGAGCATTACTGCAGTCATACAGTACAGATGCATCACGCGAAGGGAAACACCTGGTGTGTGCAGACTCCCTCAAGAGAGAAGGAGGCGCAGAGCAGAGCCAGGGTCAACAGGTGGATCCAAACGCTCTCCAGAAACAGCCATTTAGGGTTATGTGTTAATGAGAGACAAGTGCTTTTCTCGTCTTAGTGGCTCTCATGTTGAAGCAGTCACTTCTGGTTCTCATTCCACATGAGTAATTAACCGTTCCACGCGTGACTCGCACAAAGGGGGCCTCACACAGATTTAGTAATGTCTCTTTCTGCAGGACCCTTAAATTGGTGCTTATTTGGTTTCAAAGACGTAGAATTAGTCTGTGTTTTCGTAAGCAGAGATGTAAAAATAGGAGGCTTAACTTTTACATGCATGCAGGAGTCGGGGTTCAACACTTAAAGCTTCAGTCATATTTGCAACTAAACATAAAAAAAAACAAAACAGGAAATGCATTGAGAAGCAGCAAGTATCAGCTTCATAATTTTGACATTTCATCAATGTGCAGCGCTTCTTTATTGTTAAATACGTTCTCGCTGTAGCTACATCAGAATAATAGTCAGCAGAAGGTCTTGAGTCTTGAAGTATTGAGACAAACTGACAACGGTACATCTGTAAAACAGATATGTTGCTCCAGCAGCACAGCAGCCTACCACAAAAACACAAAGTAGTATTTTTCTTCACGGCCTCTTTAACAGGTGCACGGAATCTACACAGGACTATGGCTAAAACTGAAGCCGTTTAACCCCGAAATCAATGGAAAATCCAATAACATTCTTGAATATTATCCAAAGTCTCGTAACTCTGAACATTTTAGCAACAAATAACTCTTTGTACTAGCAAATGGCAGTTACACGAACTTAACATAAACATGTAAAAAAATGTCAAGAGTGAGTGTGAGTCAGAAAAGGAGACAAACTTTGTATGATGATGGACTGAGCAGACAGTCTTAGAGTTTAAGTATAAATAATAATATAATTGATGCAAATTACTGTAGTTTAAAAATACACTGACTTCCTGGGGTGAAAGTAAGCATTGAACACTAACTTGTTTGGATGTTTTTCCATATTTTTTAATCTAAATCATACTAAAATTGTGCTAAATTGTATATATTTTACAACAACCAAAACTTGCACATTGACCTACAGACTCCACAACCATGCACCTTGTATTCAGTTGCTGCTACGAAACTGGATTTACTTTGGTACCAAGCACTTCTGCACTAAAAGAGAAATGTAGACACATTTCCCCCCAGGATGTACTTAATGATGACCTCAGATAAATGCACAAAATAATTATACTCTTGCTGTGAGCTATCCCCACATTAATTAATTTTTAATTAAATATTGAGGCCAAAAATTGCATTTGATCTGGAAAACATGGTTTGAAATGAATTTATATACCACTTATAAATAAGGACACTGTATTAAATTTGATGATCCTCATGGTTTTTCTAATCCAGAAAAGTAAGCAGTCTTATTCTACATTTTGTTCGGAACCCATCGTGTCCACTTGTGTTACATGCAGAATCTGCTCATCTAAACACAAATAAATCATGAGTAATTTTGCAACAGTGGTTATTTTTGTGAAACACTCTCTCTTACTTAATTAGTTTGATTCCCAAAATGTACCTGTGAGAGAATAAGGACAGACTCAAAAAATAGTAGCATATAATTTCTGCATCCTTTTTTATATTACATGTATATTTTTGTATAAAATAATTTAAAAAAGGTGTTTATTTGAAAAAAAGTTTCTCTTTTATGTCAGTAAATATTTATTTCTATACCTTCATGTCCTGTTTTTTCATAGAAGCAAATTTAAAGAAAAATAACGGATAATACAGAGAGATACCTATAACCTATAATAGAGATAACCTAATTTTGCAAAAAACAAAAAGTTATGAGTTTTTTAACATAGACAAATCCGAGTCAGGAATGTAAAATTAATAGGGCGAATAGTAAACCTCCACCAGTGGCCCTAACAGTCCATCACACCGTCATACCAGGAAACCACTATAGATGGACCTCGACATCAACCCTGAAGTAAGTCAACAGCACAGAAGGCACATTGTGATCCAGGAAACCTTGCACCATGTACTCAATTTAACCGCAGCTCCGCCATCTTCGGATGTGGCTACTGTCTATGTGTGTTTGTCTTTGCGAAAGAATATTCAATAGAACCACAAGCAAACACAACTTGTGATTTAATGTGAAAGAGGAAAGGTCAGAAGACATACCACATGCCTATGTGATTTTTCCCCCTCAAGCCTCATCCCTGAAGCAATATAAAACAAACCTGCTGAAATGTTAACGACACATGACTTTTTGTACACAGAGCTGGTTGAGGTTCCACAGTGGGCTACTGTGTTGCACAGCGGTGGGACCCAGTGTGGCACTGCACTTCTGGGAGCTTTTTTAGGCCATCCGAACTACATTTCCTCTGTTCTGAGTCAGTGGAGCGTGAGCTGATGGAGTTTTGCGGAGGGCCGTGTTATTCCTGCTGTTATTAATCTTCGCTTTGAACTGAAAATTATGTGGAGACTGAAAGGTTTGCTTACATATGCCACATGTCACACGTTTCAACACGTACTGTACATTGGACATTTTATGGTCGATGAAGAGCTCAGACACTGTGTGGCCCCCGGAATCTGGGGACTTTTGATTGATTGATTGAATGTTTTATTCTAGACTTTGAAAAAAAATACAGTCGGTTTGGAGTCCGTCTTCCTGTTGAAAACATGGTCAGAGGTTGTTTGAGTAACTTGTACGGACCATGGTCATGGTTTTATGGTGGTCTTCAGAGGGATGTTTGAGGTTTGACATTATTCATAGCAAATTAGTGAACATTTTATCATATTGTATTGACCATTATCCTTTACTGTATTTATAAAAAGTCGGCTAGCAACATTTCCCTTAAAACTTTGGGGAAGAAAATGTAATATTCTTCAATTAAAATTTTCTAATTTGACAAACTTTTTAGTTTCTTAGTATTATATCTGTGTAAGCTAAAGAAAGTTAGAAATAAACAATAACCAAAAGATTATCGCCAACACATGATTAATCCATAAAGACCCAAACACTCACCATCGACCAAAATCATGAACTGATCTAAAATGTTTGGGCTAATATACCTGTTGATCCATTAACCCTATCAATCCATGTAAATAATTGGTGTAAAATACAGTTTGTCATCTTTTTATGACCCATTCAGACCTTCAAAGCCTCCATAGTTACCATGGAAACACCATCATCTACAACATTGATTCACCAGTAAACCCATAGAGTTGGATCAATGACAGTGGATGAAGACACTTTAATTAGTGATATCATTACTGAAAAAGTCACTTTTTCTACAGTTTTCTCTGTTTAGATTTAACCTAATATCTACACAATCTGTCAATTAAATATAGAACAATAGGATTTACACTGTAAAAACTCAAAATAAGGAGGATAATATTACAACATATGGTGACAAATCACTTAAGAAAGGTTGAATACAGAAAAAAATAATGATAATTTGGGAAGTGCCATAAAGTAGCACTGGGTTAAGAAGATCAGTGACAACAATTAAATCTGCAAAACTCATTTACAAAAACAGAAAACACATTATATATAAATAAAAGCTGCTTTAGTAAAAGTTTTTAGTCTTCACATGCATTTTGTTGCTTCAATAATCTCCTCTATCTTGGCTTCTTCAGACTTCTTATCCAGATTTTTGTCACCGTGAAGACTTTTTTTTTTTAACAATTAAACTCAGTACTTCTCTACTATAGTAACACGCTGAATCAATGAATTGACTTGTATTACCCCAGATGACACCCTCAGAAGTTAAATGGAAGGGTTGCATGTCAGGAGCAGCTGGTGGTTCGCAGTGAGACACCTGTGCAGATTAGGCTCTGGTGTCCGGTTGGATTTCCTTCTCCCAGTGGCCCCGAGCCTAGACTGATAAATGATGCCCGGGTCTCTGGACGCATAGCTTACTGACACACATCTCTCAGACATGCTGCTCTGATTTCACAGTGGAAGTGGCCTGAATAAACCTAATTCTAAAATAGAACAGTTCGGTAATGCTGCTGATTTAGGAACCTTAACTCGTCGTGTTTGAAATCGGCTTGATCTTTATAAAAAAATAAAAATCTGCAGCGCTGGTTGGTAATAAAAGACAGCTATTTCACACATCTGTCAGACTCAAACAGCTCAACAGAGGGTGCAAAGGAAATATGGAAATATTAGGACTTAAAGGAAAAAGAATAGTAAAACAGTAAAAGTACATGTTTTGGTGACTAGTATTCATTTTTACTCTTCATAGGCTGTTCCATGCCAAATAATATATTCACATTATATTAATATTTGTGTATAACATCAAATCTGAGCGCTAACCTTTCCCTTGTATCAGTTATATGGGCCAAAACATATGGTTTTCCAACATTTTTCTACATCGACAAATAACTTTCTGAAGAATTTTCAGGGATTTGTGTCCTTCAGCCTCATTCTGTACAGTTCAATATGACCCCAGTAGTTATGACCCTTTTTGTTCTTAGTCTATAATTAGGTATAAGACAATGGGGTGCAGCAGGAAATACGGGCGAGGGAAAATTGTTGACATGCAACAAAAGTTCTCAACCAAACTTGAACTCAGAACTTTATGGTTCCATAGCATGTGTTTCAGACCGCCGGGCCACCAGGACACTGCTTTTGATGGTTTTCATGGTGGAGAGAAACAATGTTTGTCTTTGAAGAGTTTGTGCTGTGGCACCAATAATAAATAATAAACAACCAAGGCGGCATCTTCACATCAACCACACAGGAAGAGCAGGGTAAAATAAAATACAATATGCAGCTGAGCACTTGACCATTGTTGTTACATTCCCTTCTATTTATACATGTACATAGTTTCTGGATGAAATATACACTTTTTTTCCCCCCCTGATATAACAGAAACCATGTGGTCTTCATTATCCATCATTATACTAATAATACACAGCTTTTATTGTAAATCACATGTAGACAAAAACTACAATTAAAAAAAAACAAGTGGTTCCAGGCACAATAAACCCCGCCCCTCGCACGTATTGTACCTTATTTTGGCATTGATCCAGCTGATGGCATCATGTCTATGTGTGCGATGATGTCAACATGGACAAATTCCATGTATAAGTAAACAGAAAAAGATATATTTTTTTTTAACTATGACCTGCTTTTCCCAAAATATAATCACATCTATTCTGGGTCACAGACTATAAACCCAATTTGGTATGAATTCAACCAATAGTTTTGCTCCTACAGAAACAAACCGACCCAAAGACAACACCCCTTTCCTCCCCCGCGGGGGGCAGGGTAACGCAGGAATGAACATAAAAATGAAGCTACACTGACTAAGTTTGATGTTGACGAGCTGCTTGAATCCATTGCTGCAACTGTGTTTCGCATCATTCTCCTAACAGTAAAACAGACCGTGTTGTAAAACCATCAGTTGTAAAGGAAAGCAGCATTAATCCATGTAACCTCGCAACAACACTTAACCTGTTAAAGCCTGGCCATTTGTTTCCAGTGGGAATATGTTCGATGTAACACAAAACAATGGATTAGCCAATAGCAGAAGCTTAATTCATATAAAAAACTTATAATCAAAAAAGAACAAAGGTGACAGATTTGTAATCATTACTTCATAATGCAACCTTTATTTTTGCTCTTCTTTGACTCATGCGCTGCGTTTTATCAGTGGATATATAATAATAGCACTGTTAGATGTAGGGTTAACTTCGAACTACAAAGTTTGTCTCATTGTTCTAATGTTTTATTAAATTATCCATAACATATGCCGACTATAAACTTGTTTTAAATTAGGTTGTGTGGATTGTGGTCTGTTTTTCCAACAATTATATTTAGCTGACATTCTTCTGGTTATGTAGACGTGTAGAATGTATATATTGTTAAAAAATCATCATGTAGGATCACCATGGCAACATATAGAATTATGGCTGCCAGGCAACCAGGCTAAAGTTACATTCATGAAAATAACCAGAAAGAACACAGCCCACTGAAGGGTCATTTCCTGTTTCTGTGCCACATGGGTGTCTAGAACATCTGTCCCTTTTGGAAACTAACAGACTTTGTCTCTTTGATGATGTTGTATAGAATATCCAAACAAACACAACACATCAGCTCATTACCTTTGTTTAGAAACTCAGAATTATTAGTGGTTTTATTCCTGTGCAGGGTAAATTTAAGAAAATAACGACAAAGTGGGTGCAAAAATTAGACTTAGTAGTACATTTCTACTATTTTCTAGGATATAAAAATAAATAAAATCAAGAATACCAAGCAAACAGCAAACAGATTGAGTGTTGGTCATCCATAGCAAGACATAAATGTAAATATAAAAACTGCTAGCTAAAATATTATGGGGACTCTTAAGTCATCAGATTCCTATTTTAACCATAATTAATAGGTTATTAGTGTAATGCATGTATTAAACTATTATCTATAGACAGCACTTGCATTTGGCTGCATGTTTGTGATGTTGCATCATTACAGCTGCTGCACAATCCTCCATTCACTTCTTTCTCTGGGGACAAATGCAATTGTTTTTGACATTAAAAGACAACCAACTATTTCTAAATCACATATACAGTGTAATTTACGTCATATTAAAGTGCAAACGACATGCCCAGTGTGCAAATATAAAGTGGATTTCCAGTCATTATGTCATTTAGTGGCGAGACAAATCTAACATCAACGGACAGTGATGGATAGTGTGATTTAATCCAACTCCATACATCTTCTCAACACCCCTGGCTTTTGCGGTTGCCATAACTGTGCCAAATCCCTGCCCTAAACACACTAGCAATGTTTCACCTTGTGATTTATTTGAGGACTGCATGCCGTTAAGCTGGCAGAGAAAACTATGTTCACCCATCAGATAACATGCTGCTTCGCAAATAGGACCAGCAGGTGAAGTCTGAGAAAGACAAACATACACATATACACACAGAGAGCAGGTTAAAACTACTCTGAAGCACAATACGATGAAGATGATCCTGGTATTAAGAAGTGGGAATCTGAATATGTAGACAGGTTTCACTTTTTTTGGTAAAAAATAATAAAAAACATATACATATATAAATATATTAGGGCAGTGCTTTAAGGGGTAAAAAGGAGCCAAACAGCAACACAATGTAGTTGCTGAAAAAATTCCAAAAATTAAGACAACACCAACTTTGAATGCTTTAACCCCCCCGCCCCCCAGAAAGTGACGGCTGCCCTGCACCTACACCCCGCTGTGTTAGCTTCCATCTGTGTCCATGACCATGCACTGACCCCAAGGGCATAGGTTTGGTCTCAGCATTGGTAGTGACACTAACAACCCCCCAAGGACCCCAGCCCACACACACACACACACACACACACACACACACACACACTTATCTCAAATCCACCCACACCCGAGCATTCACATCGTCACTGCAATTACAAAATGCATCCTATCATGAATCTATTCACACGAGTTAAAAAAAAATAAAAATCATTGCAGTTTCATTGACTAGACTGTATCACACTGCCCTGATGTTCTCCCTGCATGCACAAAAAAAAATCAATTATTTACCACATATAATAATTATTATTGATTCAGTCACCTCTGAATAGCACCAGTAGCCAACCTGCTATAACTTCCATTGTTCATCCATCAGCTGCTGCTAACACTCAGGTCAAATTGAACACGTTAGGGTTGGTTTTAACACAGAAGTTAAAAAAAACACACACACACACATACACATTGTACAATAACAGCTATGAAAACGTATTTCAGTGGATATCCTAACCACCTTGCCAGTTATGAGGATTCTTGCTTAAACACCATTACTCACAAACGTTAAATGTCCTGAAATTTCTTTTTAAGCTGCATTTTCCGATGAATGGCAATTTAATAAGACTGTATGTATGTGTGTGTGTGAAAATCGTAGCAAATCTGTGAGATTTACCGTTGTCATAAGGACTCATGGTGTTCTTCTCAAAAGCACGGGTTCAAGAAAAAGACATGTTGACATATATTCACCCTCTTCGGTGCATCTCAAGTGGAAATGAAAATAAACAAAATATTGTTAATAACAATTCATGCCTTGTCCAAAGTCCAAGTCACTACCGTCAATATACATGTTCTACACCCATGACTGACCGGAAAGACCTGAAAACTTCAGGTCAACATTGCCGTCCAAATTTGATGACTCCACCCTGAGTCAAGTTTGAAGCTTAAGGTCAAGGTTGACGCCCAAAAAACTCATCCAAGAGCTTTTCAAGTTACACCTAAATACCAAACGTGATCAGACGGTGACACTGAGTCCATTTACACGCACACTACAACTTAGATCATTATCCGGTTTCTAGAGTTTCCAGATTATTCAAGTGATCGTGTAAACAGGATAATGTGATCTGCTTTATCAGATAACAGCAGTAATTGGATTAAGACAAACACACCTGGATTTCTCCCCATTACTCCAATGTCTTCATGCATATATACCCATTGATCTGATTTATACTAGTGTTTTACATCTGTGCATGTGTGAAAGAAGAAAAGACAAATGTTACAAATGTGAGTAGAAGACAAAAACAGGACGTTTGACTCTACCATCACTATGTACATAATACTCTGAGAGAAAACCAATAATGGACTCGAGCGTCTAAACCTGGGTTTTTCCAATTATCACATTTCTTAAGTGTGTAAATGCATTAGATCCAATTAAAATTATCCGCTTAGACCCAGTTCTTGGACTTTTATAGTCATGTAAACAGGCTCACTGATGGGCAGACCCTGCAGCCAATGGCCGACGGGTTAAAAAACAAAACAAAAAAAAAAGCTTTCAATAAGACAGAATTAGCACAAGAACCTTGAGTTACATACTGTCCACATCACAGTGGGTTTTCTCATTTATTAGCAGTTATCACAAAAAAGCACCTAAATATTAATTCAACATGCTTCTAAAAGAGCACGTTTGCAATACAATAAGCAGACATGTGATCAGTAACCTTGACCTTTGACCCCATAAATGTCATCATTTTATCCTTACATCCAAATGAATGTTCCAAACACATCATATTTTAAGGAATTCACAGTGGATTCATCTAAAAATCCTCCTGACTGGTTGTGTTAAATTGATAGGAGTTAAGTTATGGAGGACACATTTTCCAGTCGAGTTCAAAGGTGATAAACTGTAAAAGGAGACATGTGATCGTTTATATCTACTGCGGTAGCGCCGAGTGTCTCGCAGCATAAATTGAGTCAATGATGAAGTCATTAAAATCCTGTGAGAGCAGAAAGCGTAAATTTCAAACTACACTGCATGAGAAGTTCCCCTTGAGTATATTCTTTGTGTAATGTCTTAATTTCATGTTTCCAATGTAAAAAGACACAGAAAACCGTCCTCCGGGGTCCTGGTTCTGGTGGATCTACTGTTCCATGACTGAGTTAGAGCACATCTGTTTCAGATGCAGTCTTATGACGACGGTAAATCATGGCTTGTTATAATTTCAAATTAAATCTATAGTATAGCCTGTTAAGTATGTACGTAGACTGTTTATGATGGAGGCATAAATAAAACTGAGGTTGTCCCAGATTCTTATTTTATGATTTAATTTTAAGGGTTTTGTTATAAAATACAAGGCGCTAATCACTGTACAGTTTTGAAAAAAAATTATTAATACAACTGTCGTAAATAATGACCAACTTTACAACAACAACAGGGTTTTCTTGGATTACTTTGGGGCTCAGGTGCTGTGATTGTACTGCACTAGGTGTCTGGTGGATTAATTAATCATCCCCCTAAAAAAATATTATGTATTTAACTATAGCTCTACTGTGTAAAAGTCTAAAGCAGCCTTTATTGTTTTCGCAGGGCTATAATGTGTGTGCGTTTATGTCTAACAAGAAACGCAGAGGAAATATGTGCGTAGTATTGAAAGACACACAAATAAAGTCGATGACAATGAAATAAGACAAAATAAGAACTTTATAGCTTCTGCAGGTAAAGTCACTATTTGTTTTCTCAAATAATCTTATATCATTTTATAACACAACTTCTGAATGTCCTAGTTTTTATTGGTCTGTTATCATTTATTCTGTCCACATGATCCCATTTCACTTCTATGCATGAGCACACATATGGATTTATACACAGAAAATATGTAAACAGCATTAATAACAAAAAGGCATTTTAGAAAGGATACAAATATTGCATGTGTGTGTGTGTGTGTGTGTATATGCAGTACACATATTTCCTCCTTATTTCTTGGTAGAAATGAAGACACGTGCACAGAAACAACAAAGCTAAAGGCTTTTGCACAGTACTGTACACTATTAGTATTGAACTATTAACTAATACTGTACGTTTGTGGGTCAACTCGTGCATATGGGTGGGCTTAAGAGACTTAGAGTTCATCCTACAAGAAATCTATAACTGTTTGTGCATTTTTCAATAAAAATAAATAAACAAATAATGTCATCCTGGACCATCGTTCTATGGTAGGAATGCACCAATCTGACTGTTTTAGTGGTGACACCGACACTGGAGCCTCTGATATCACTGTTGATTTAGAGCAGATGTTCTCAAACAGGGGGGGGTTCAGTGGGCAGCAGGTTATCAATGACAAAGTTTGATACTATTCCATTACTTTTAGAATTACGCTCGGCATACATGACGTAGACTGTGTGGCTAAATTTCAATGGGGAAGAATCTGTCTAACGGATCCGGTTGCTTTTACCGATCCCTGTACCAACTAAAATGTTGATATCCGAACCTAACATCAGATCGGTGCAACCTTATTTTATGGGAAAAAAAATCAATATCCAGAAGGTTTAAGATCAAACCTTGGGTGCTGCACTTAAAATAATCCATGTCCAATACAGCAGTTTGTTTGCTTGTACCTGAAAACATCTTTTAAAAGCTCATATTTATCTAAACCCACTTTATTAAGTCTTTTGTTCATTTATTTGTGTATTTTGACCCTAAAATGTCAACAACCTGGAGGGGGCGGGGCATGAAGTGGCTCATTTACATTTAAAGGGCCAGCTCTCAAAACCACCTTTCTGGTGTCATTACTCAGAAATAGTGTTGAAGATGGACCTGTGGAGTTGAATTAATGAAGAATTCAGACCCAAACAGAACATTTACAGTTTATGTAGAACACAGGGGAATGTTTTAACATGCATAATTCCATTTTAAAAAGCAAAATATCACTCCTTTAAGTGATTTATCACCATTTATTTTAATATTATCAACTGCACTTTACATTTTTCACTGTAAATCATGTATTATCTTATATTTAATTTAGACATTCATGAAAACTCAGTAAATTCAATGTTATTATATCATCAAAGACAAAACAAAGAGACTTTTTCAAGAACCGAATGAAAAAACAAGGTTTGAAGATGAACCTGTAGAGTCGAATTAATGAAGAATTCAGACCCAAGCAGAACATTTGCAGTTTATGTAGAACACAGGGAAATGTTTCAAAATGTAGAATTCCATTTACAAAAACAAAAATATCATGCCTTTATGTGATTTATCATATCATCCACTGTATTTGGCATTTTTCACTGTAAAAATGTACATCTTCGTGAGCAGTTTTTAGAGTAATAACCCAAAAGAGTATTTTTATTCAACAGCAGTGTGTAAATTGTAAATGTTGGAGGCCAAACAACTTTCTAAAACCTTTTTGTCACCTCATAAAACAGTCGATTTCAGCTGAGTATTTAGATGAACCTAATAAATAGATCAGCGTTACGATACTCCACAGGTCTGTAAAACTTCCTCCGTGTCCGTCTCTAATGTCACAACAACGCAACACAAACCGGCACATGTGAATAATTCACATACATGAGTCACCCTCTTCTTTTTCTTCCATCGCTACGACCAATTAGCCGAAGACAGAGCCCTAAATTGTGTCCTTTATAAGTCCCGGTAGTCCAGACTTTAATTTTTGCCCAAGTTAACCTGTCTGCTCGTGTTAGACGTCAGCGTACAGTTCAGAGGGAGAACCCAGCGGGAGGACTCCAACCACAACAGAGTCCAGCCTTTGAACGGATTTGAAACAGTTCAGATGACACAGAGGGGGCAGGAAGTAGAATAGAGATGGCGATGCTCTTTAACACTGTAATCCCATTGTCAGTTTCAAGGATTAATGCTCTTTCATCGCAGCCATTGTTATTTATGTGTGCATGTGTGTGTGCAGAGGTGAAGGGGGGGGGGGGGGGGGTGAATACATGTTGGCAGTTAAAAGTTTGAACCAAAACAATACAGGCTTCAGTCAGTGACCGCTCAGACTACAGCTACAGCATCTGTTGCATTGTGGGACGGTTTTTTAAGGTTTACCAACAATACTCTGAAAACAGGAAGTGGAGGGACGCCGAGAATAGTGCACAAAGCAGATACAATCCAGCAGGAAAGCATTTATTTCCCTTCAGCAGGTATTCAGGGAACAATTGTCAGGAAATAGTGTGTTTGGAATAAAAAATATGAGCTTTAGTTTAGTCTGGGATCAACTAAACCCAATTATTTAGATATTATTGAATTTCATTGAGTTAAATTCATCACGACAAGTGCATGTTTACGTGAGTTTGTATTAAAATTTTTAAATTTTTAAAGCTTTGTGTATTAAATTAGTTTGGCTGGTAGCTGATATCAGTATTATTTTCTTTTGTGTTATTTTTGTTTTTCTGCCACAGATAGTTTCAGTTTGCAGTTTCAGTGTACCTATGTTTCATGTAGGTATGTATTATATTATAGACCCTGTGCTGCTGCTGCTTAAAAAATCAATTTTTAATCTCAATTAGTCATTTTTTCTCTGCTTAATATTCATAAATAACGTCTAAAATGGGGACATATAATTCTGTAACTGTCTGTGACAGATCCAAACCATATTTGAGTTGTAATTTTAAGCTCAACCCTGAATCTCGAGATCTTACAAAAGAAAAAAAAAAAAAAAACTAAAAGAAAGAAAACTAATATTTTATATGCAAGTATTTTTAGTATAGTGTGCTGCTACTGTCTTGGAATGACCACGTTTGCAAATTAGATATTTAGAATTAGATATAAGATATATAGATATAATTAGATATAAGTCTTTTTTCCTGGTTAATATTAATAAATAACTTGTAAAATGGGGACGTATCATTCTGTAAGTGCAGAGTTGAGCCGTCTAGGACAGATCCAAACCATATTTCAGTTGTCATTTTGAGCTCAACCCTGAATCTCAAGCTCTAACCACAGAAAAAGAAACAACTAAAAGAAAGAAAACTGGCATCTACAACTATAACTGCCGTTTCAGGGATAAACTACAGCATACGATCCCGGTTCAGCTGGTGCCTGTTGAAAAGCACGGGGAAAGCCGACACTAAGGCCGACCTGAACAGAGTCATAAAGCTGTCTCAGACGCAGCCGAGCCTGGACCTGGAGGCGAGCTGTATTTATACGGCAAATTTCATTTCACACACGTAAAGTCCATGCACTGTACACTGAGGCATCTGAGAAGCTTGAATAAATAGAATACAGTCAGAACCGATCATAACGTGACATGTCTGCTTCAAATATTGTACGTTAAGACAATTCAGCACATGCCTGCAGGTAACAGTTACAGGATGACTTTGGACTCATTGTTAGAAAAGGCACCTGAGTTAGAGAATCACAAAAACACTAAGATTTCTGTAACACTTGAAGGAAAAACACAGTCTAGTGGCATCTATTGTTTGAAAAATGGGAAACAAACCTAAAAACAAAACCTTGCCTCAGGATATGACAAAAAAATTATTCATGAAAATAAGTATAAATGTTGGTTTAACACTGAAAGAAAATCAACTAAACTTAATATTTTTTTTGTAATACCCATTTATATGAACTATTTTAACTTGTAATATGATCTACTTGGGGGATAGTAGAGGACTTGAAGAAGGTGATGAAGAAGAAGGAGATGAAGGAGGAGAAGGAGATGAAGAAGGAGATGAAGAAGAAGAAGGAGAAGAAGATGAAGGAGAAGAAGAAGGAGAAGAAGGAGATGAAGAAGGAGAAGGAGATGAAGAAGGAGATGAAGAAGGAGAAGGAGGAGGAGATGAAGAAGAAGTAGATGAAGAAGAAGAAGAAGGAGAAGAAGATGAAGGAGAAGAAGAAGGAGAAGAAGGAGATGAAGAAGGAGAAGAAGGAGGAGAAGGAGATAAAGAAGGAGAAGGAGATACAGAAGGAGAAGGAGGAGGAGATGAAGGAGGACATAAAGACGGAGAAAAAGGAGGAGGAGGAGGAGAAACGCCACATCAACCCTGTGATTAATCTGATTAAAATTTTTAATCGTTTGACAGCACTACTTACATTCCACTGACCACAGATTGATGCATTTTTATCCGAACTTAATAAAGTCTGTTCCAACACTCAAGTCAACAACATACGTACAAAAGGACTCAAACACAACTGTACACAACGCACAGACAAATAACAATAACAGTAAAATAAAACCAAAGTCATGTTCTACCAGCCAACCCGCTAATTAACATTTAGCATCATATTCAGTCGGTTTAAATAACACTGTGGGTAGTAAATGTTGTCTTTACACAAAAGAGGCAAATGTTTAATTTAGCTACTAGAAAAGCAATAAAATGAAATATTAATTGAGAGTAAAAGGAATCTGGGAAATCATCCATTTCACAGACTTTACAGTTATATTCCAAGTCGCCCAAACAGCTCATTGTTCAGTGATTGGATGGAGCTGGAAGTGACTGGCCCCCGTCTGCACAAAGTCCAGTTAATATGATGAACATCACACAGATGAAAGGGGAGGGAACTGGTTTAGTCCTCAAACGAACAGGTGGAAACATTAAGTGCAGTTGGCAGGTTGCGCTAACAAGCCGGAGGGCGTTTGGAGGGTTTCTGGGATATGTGTGTCTACACTGGAGCTAATTAATCACAGAGCACTGACACAGTTAAAATGAGGCGAGTGACTGGGCTTCTCCAGGAACACAGAAATAAATGGGTGTGTGCTCTATAATTGATTCCTTATTTTCACAGACTTCAAAAGCAACCAAGAGTTTTAATCAGATTACAGCTCCCGACGATTCCAAATTTATCAGCCAAATTAAGAAATGTTAAATGTACTCCTGAAGGAGCAAACAGTTTCCTCTTGACGATGTGGGGAAATATAATGACCCTATGCTAATAATGCCCACAGAAACGACACATAAAACGTTCCCCTTTGGGTGTTTAGAGATGCTGTTTTGGGTTACGTGTTCTTTCATGTCTTCGGGTTTGTTTTATATTCATTGGAAAGTAAGCAAACTTTTGGAAACTTCCAACACTTCTGCTGAGTTGGAGAAAATCTGTCCGAAAAAAAAACCCAAGAGAGGATGTTCTCACAGCACTTACAGAGTCCCCACTTCATGACTTAGTTTACATAGTTTTGAGATGTCCACCAGGGTACACATATGACATCCATTTGCACTATTTAGTTAAGTGTGATTTAAGGCCAAACTAAAGCTGTTGTACGGAACAGGAGACTCAACGTCAAAACTAGACCTGGACGGAGGAGGCCCACATGAGGGGGAGCGCAGATTTTGTAACAGTGATGATAATATTAACGGTGGAGCTTGTTTGCCACAGTTACATTGTTTATGTGATGTTTAATATCCAGCCGGTCTGTTTATAGTCATCAGATTCAGTTTCATCGCTGACCTCTCTGCTGACGCTGGACTACAACAGCGTCCAGTCCTACAGGCTTTATGTTTTTGGGAGTCCCGCTAGGGGCCTGGCCCAGATAGGTCTACATTATCATCCTTATTATAAAAGTCTTTTTGCATTTCTGTTGAGAAACTTTCAGGCTTCAAGGGCATGATTAATGATTAAGAAGGAAAACTTCTCATCTTTGAAGCTTTTACAGACATCAAAGCTATTGAGCTTATTGTTAAACTTAGCTATGCTTTAGGATATGAACTAACACTTAGCTGCATTAAAGGGAGTTTTCGCTGAATGTGGGGAGTGGAGAAAGCTGGCAAGTGAGTGGGAATCTGTCAGGAATGTTTTTCATTCAAGTGTATTTACACTATGTATATATTCAGGTGGGTTTTAATGGAGTGTAGTATTAATTTGTTCATATAAATGTTTAGACTTATATATACAGTATTCAGTTACGACTCGGATGAGATAGGTCATGTTTAGATTTATTTTAATGTTAAAAACGGTGAAATATATAGATTGAAATAATGGCGTGTCATTAAATAAAATAAACCACTATAAGGTATGCAACATGGAGGTCATGAAGACGATAAAAATGTCCAGACGGGCTTCGAACCAGAACAAACAGGAGAAGAACTGACAGTCTGGAGTTCAGGCCTGCAACTAAATATGAATTTTATTTAGATTTTTTTTTTCCCCAAGAGAAGTTTGGTTTATTTGTGTAGCTTTTGCTAAATCCACTGTTATTAGTATTTGGTTCATTTATTTGTGCAGTGACTAATAGTGGGTAGCTCAGTGGTTAACGCCACTGACTTCGGTGAGGAAGATGGCCGGTTCTAGACCCAGGTGATCCCCTGGGAAAGGTTCTTATGTAGCCACAAGGGGGCACAAGTGCCATTGTGCCGGTTCCAAGCCCGGTTGTGTCAGGAAGGCCATCTGATGTAGAAACCTGTGCCAAATCAACATGGGAAGGTGATGGCGACCGAAGGGAAAAGCCGAAAGAAATCATCATTTGGATCCTAATAGTTGAAAAAGTTTGAATTTGAACACTCCAGCTGCTGCTAAACTATCTTTATATTCATTCTGGCAAAAATTGTGGATTACTACAAGACGTTTTAATTCCCGCTTAATTTGTTATGTTTTATAACTAGCCAAGTCATGATATTTGCACATTTCTTTGAGTACGACATGATTTTTTATCAGCAGCGGTTGTAGTAAAAACTGAAAATATGTACAAAATTTGAGCCGATTACCTAAAATGTTCAGTTGTTGGTTTTTTATTAAAGTTTAATTTGTAAAATGTATATACATGAACCAAAATCAGTACCCAGAACCACCAATGTATATCACAAAAATTCCTACATAAATCTAATAATAAATAATGCATAAATAATGAGCGAACACCATCAATAACTACTACTAATTTTAACGAACAAGTGGTCAAACAGCATAATTCCATTTAAAAAGCAAAATATCACTCCTTTGAGTCCCAGTGATGGGATACGAGGGCTTCTGACCTATACTGAAGGCACCCACCAAGGGGCAATAATTATTTTTTGCATCATTTTTGGCTGGAAGAGTGTGTCGATGTGTGCTAGCATGGACGTCAGAACTCAAGAGGCAATAATGTTTGTGTTTTACATTCATGTACTGTATGATCAATGCATATGAAACTGCTATTAACTTTAATCAAAGACCACAGAAGCAAAAAGATTAACGGCTTTTTTTTTTTTTTCAAATAACTGCCTTCGGTGTAAAATTGCAGCGCTGTTCTGCTGATGTCCGCTGTAGCCACTGCACAAAGAAATACATTCTTATGAATGCGAGTTGTTTACCAGCAATTGGGTCTAGACAGAAATTAGAAGAAACTGTGGGGCATTTTGAGAAACATTTTCAGGAGGAAGAAAAGGAGAAGAAAGAGGAAAAGAAGAAAAAGAAATAAGTAAAAGAAAGTCGACAAGAAGACGTAAGAGACGAAGGAAAAAAAGGACATTTTTCATTTTTTTCACATTTTCATTCACATAAATTTTTTTCTTGAGGTAAAAACATTCTTTAATCTTAAAAGGAAATAATGATTTCCTATGTTCTTCCTTGACGGATATAAAAATAAAAGAGTTATTTTGGGTCATACCACCCACTGCAGCCGATCAGAATAAACACAATAAACAAAAATACAAAAACATACAAGGCTCACACATAAATCTGACAAACCTCTTATGCTTGGATGGAAGTCATTTGAATAGTGTCCAGTTAGTTAATTTACCAAACCTTTCAGTAAAATTAACCCAAATGACTGTTTCAGCTTCCAGTGAATTGTATGCGTTTTGTATTTTTTGACCAAACACTGTTCTTGGCTTTGCCGAGGTCGACCGTATGTTCCGGGTATAAAGCTGAACCAAGGTTGGCCAATACACACATACGCTGTGTTTTCCCTTCCTGACTTACTCCTCATGAAGTTGTCCATCTTTAAATACAGTCGGATCCGATTAATACACGAGGGGAGTGTAATGTCACTCACAGTAGAAACAGTAAAGTAAGAATTACAACATGTGTATTGATTTAACATCAGTGTTGGGTGGAATATGTTACAAAAGTAATGCAGTAACAGATTACTTCTTTTTTTTTTTTTTACAGTAACTGATCACTTTTTGCTGTAATGCAATAGAGTAAGCAATTACTAATCAATTTTCAATAACATTTTAGTTCATAAATGTTCAATAGCGCTCACATTACAACACTTTTAGGCCATTTAATTGCTCAGATGAAAAAAAACAAGTGGTTACAGGCACAACAAACCCCGCCCATCACACGTATTATAGCCTAATTTGGCAACAATCCATCTGATGTCACCATGTCTATACGTGTGCTGATGTCAGCATATCAACTGTCTCTATATATGTGTGAAGTTTGAAGTAAAATTGAAAGAAAATTTATGTTTTTATAGACATTTGAAATTTCACCCATTATAGGAAAATGGGAGACGAAAGAAAGAAAAAAATGCTTAAATATTAACCTACTCTTTTAAAAATGTAATGAAATATTCTAGGTCATTGGCGATCTATAAAACCAACTTGGTATGAATTCATTTGCTGGTACAGACATGCAAAATTTTGTCCATTATAAGTAAATGGGATTTTTTTTTTTTAAGTCAATTGAAACTTTGACCAACTTTTTCCCTAAATGCAATCAGATCTACTCTGGGTCACTGGCAATCTATAAACCCTATTTAGTAAGAATTTAACAAATAGTTGAAACAATACCCCTTGCCTCCCATTCGAGGGGCTGGGTAAAAAAAAACAAAAAAAAACCAGGAACACCATGAGACCTTTAGGCACCGAAAAAGCAGCAGGAATGTTCTATTTCCTGTTTGTGGTCAGCACATGGCAGAAGACAGTACACTGGGCAAATGGACGTAAGTTCAAGCTAATTAGCATGATCCCTGTAATCAGCAATGATAGGGTAAGCTAACGTTTCTATGACTAGCTAGAATCCTTTGCTGATTGTGGATTTATCTACTGGCATCTTCGGCATTGCACACCCAAACAACAGCGTTCCTGCTAGGATTCAACCATTATATTCCTTACCTATCAGTCCATTTATGATGAAACTCTGCATGCAACTCAAAAAGTAATGCAGGAGTCATGGAACACATTAGACTGTAATATTATATGGTAAAAAAAATACAGTAACAAGTAAGCTGCATAGGCTCCAGTGACCCTTGTGATCATAGTGAGGATAAAGCAGGTTCCAAAAATGGATGGAAGTAATCTGTACTGTATTACAGTTTGGATGTAACTTGCATAACACTGGTTAGCTTCTTCAGTAGCAGCTCCATTGTGCAGTATTGAATATTTATTTGTTCTTTTTTCATATGAATCTGATATGTGCAGTGTTTTTGCCATATGCAGCCACCTTTTCGGAGCCCCTTGACCATAACCGTATCTGGACTGATCTCTGTATTAACCAACATCCCGTCAGAGATGGAGACACAGCGTACCTTCTGAACTCTTTGACCCACATGTTCATTGCTTGTACTCTTGTTTAGTCTCACACACAGACAGTTGGTTTTCTCCCAAACCTATGATAACTAACAACAGACTCTATTAAGCGTTTGTCTTGTGTCCACATGATGCCCACAAGCATCTGCATACCCACTGGAATGTGATTTACATCCAAAACAAAGAGTCAAACAAAGGTCTGTCTGATAAAACAGACACCCGTAATAATGGTAATAAAGAGGTTCAGATTCTCTTCTATGTGACTGAAAGACAGATGATATACATATTTGCATCAAATGGGAACAGCTGTATCTAAAGTAGTATAGGGATGTAAAGGAAAATTTAACTCTTTATAGGGCAAGTGACTATTTTTGGTCATTTCATTACACAGCGGTCTGTGATTGTCGGTGTTGGGGAGGTAGCAGCCCATGATTGCCAGAGCGGTACAAGTGAAAGTGTAATTGAAGACACTCTACTATTCCTCTAACTCCAGTGAGGCTGAGTGTGGATCCAAGTTAATATTCCTAGAATGACTGCTTCTGTTTTTTGTTTTTTTTTACCCATCCCTAATTACAAGACAGGGACAGTAACAGTTCCAGTGAGAACAGCGAGTCAACAATCTGAGGTCAAATGTGTTCTACAGGGTCTGTAAGGTCCACCTGTGTATGGACAGTGAGTGGACCTGCTTTGTTAGGTACCAGGAAGTAATGGTACTAATGTAATGATTAAGTAATGGTACTAACGTAATGATGAAGTAATGGTACTAATGTAATGACGAAGTAATGGTACTAACGTAATGATGCAGTAATGGTACTAATGTAATGAATGATGCAGTAATGGTACTAACGCAATGATGAAGTAATGGTACTAA
>JAPSES010000002.1:3467394-3490679 GCA_029822895.1 Maxillicosta whitleyi
ATGGTACTAATGTAATGATGACGTAATGGTACTAATGTAATGATGAAGTAATGGTACTAATGTAAGGAATGATGAAGTAGTGGTACTAACGCAATGATGATGTAATGGTACTAACGTAATGATGAAGTAATGGTTCTAATGTAATGATGAAGTAATGCTACTAATGTAATGATGAAGTAATGGTACTAACGTAATGATGACGTAATGGTGCTAATGTAATGATGACGTAATGGTACTAATGTAATGATGACGTAATGGTACTAATGTAATGATGAAGTAATGCTACTAATGTGAGAAATAAGTCACTGTACTAATGTATGGAATGATGAAGTAGTGGTACTAATATAATGATGATGAAGTAGTGGTACTAACGTAATGATGATGTAATGGTACTAACGTAATGATGATGTAATGGTACTAACGTAATGATGAAGTAATGGTACTAACGTAATGATGAAGTAATAGTACTAACGTAATGATGAAGTAATGGTACTAATGTAAGTACTGATGTTCAAAGGGATCATGTGGATGTGAACAGGAGTCTGGATCAGCACTGATGTTGGTCTAATGTTCTGAAAGTGATGTTCTTTTCACCTTACATACATTTTTCTTGGATTTTTTCTATTCCCAGGATTTTTTTTTTTTTTATTATTCATTTATATTTTTGGAACATACAGGTAAGGTAACTTCACCTTTATTTATATATATAGTTTTCTGTATTAATTGGAAAAAAAAAAACAACATAATACATTCTTGTCATATCCCTCAATAACACACTAAGGTTGATAGTTTGAATTCCATTGTGTTTCTATGAGTGAACTATAAAAGTTTAACTCTCAGCTGAAAATTCACTTTTTACAGTTTCTGTTTTTATCTCAGTCATTTCTGTGGTAAATCCAATTACATTTGAACAGCAACCAAATACTGCCATTTAGATACCACAGAAGAAGCGCATTTCTCTTTCCAACCATTAAAATGATGTGAATCGGCTCCAAAATGCATAAAAGTATCAAAGCTTTTTTTTTTTTTTTTTTTTTTAAAAAAACAACAGCAGGATAGCATAGTTTCACTTAATTTCACTTTAAATCCAATAAACTAGATTTACTGCATTGTCTAGAGTCATAAATAGTGCGAAAACGTTCAGTCTGGGCCTGGACTGAAGCTTGGCCGACCTTGACATGTCACACAGATGAGGTTCGAGGACAGTACACATGATCCTCATTCTTGTAATGAAATCATCCTGAAGTCAGTAATTACATACACAATGAGGTAATTCTGGGATTTTGGAGACACTGTACAATCACTGGGTTACCTGGTCTGTATGCAATATGAACAAAACAGAAGAAAAATACACTTTCCCATAACTTCATGTTAATCACGGTTTCTGTAACAATAAAATTAATGTGACAATGTTCTGTATTTGTTTTCTCTTCATAATCTGACCCATATGAGTCTTAATAACTGTTGCATTCTTTAATTAACTAAGCCATTATTAACACATGGTTTCCCCTCTGGACAGTTTTTATGTTATCTGACTAAAACTATGCACTTTTTTTCATTACAGTGATGCGATATTTACACAAAAGCTACAAGAAACATCAAACAAATATGTCAACTGATGCAGTAAACAGTATTTATGCATGTACATTTTATTAAATAACATCAAAGTACAACTACTGCTCAGTCAGACCACATTAGTCAAATTTGTCTTATTCATTTTCTCAAAGAATTAAGTTTTTACTCCATCTTTGTGACAGATATAATAATATAATAAGGGACTTATAATTGTTTGCCTGCTTAACTGTATTAATGCTACTTTCAGAAAATGTAGACACTGTTTTATTGCCATTGTATAGTATTCAAAACAATTCTAAAGTTATGCTTTAGTCGAATGATTATTGATTCATAAAGGCAACGTTTGTGTCAGTTTCCAAATGAATTTATTTTCATTTACATTTTCTTAAAAGGGCTCATTATTTATCCAAATCCACTTTTATTAGTCTTTGGTTCATTTATTTGTGGATTTGAAACTTTGAATTTGAACCCTCCAAGTGCTACAAAATTATCTTTATATTATTTTTTTCTTTATATTAATTGGCAACAATCTTATGGATTTCTACAACCAGTTTTAATTCCTGCATAATTAGTTATGCTTTAGTGGCTAATTTGCATTTAAAGGGCCAGTGCTCACTGTATTTTGCATTTTCCACTATAAATCACGTATTTTCTTACATTTAATTTCCTATATTTTATTTAGATATTCATGAAAACTCTTCATTAAATTCATTGTTATTATGTCGCAACAGAGGAAATGAAAGAAACAGACTTTTTCAAGAACTGAATGCAAAAACAACTGTGTCCATCCACTGTCACTGATCAAACTCTGTGGGTTTTACTGGTGAATCAATGTTGTAGAAGATGACTGTGTTTCCATGGTAACAGTGGAGCCTCTGAACACCCAAACAGGTCATATCTGATGACCCTGAAACTATGATTTACACCAATTATTTACATGTATCGATAGGATTAATGGATCCACAGGTATTAGATATTTTAGTAGACGCTGTTGGTTACCAGTGGTTGTTTGGGTCTTTATGGGTTAAAGGTTAAGCTAGCTGTTATTACGGGAAAGCCTCGATAAATCACTGACTCTTCAAATAAGCTCATTTCGCAGGGTTTGGTTTATGAGTCATGACACTGACTCATCACCAACAAACAAGTAATTGCAACACAAAGCACATGCAGACCATCCATCCTGGATACGCCGAGCATCTGCCAGATGATGCCGCGTTTGGGTCAAAACATCGCCCCTTAAACGAAGAAGCCGTTTCCAGAGGGCTCGATCTAATAATAGCTCAGCTTGAGATCACTTCCACGTCGAACATAAAATGTGGCCGCGGCCCAGTTACGATCATATCTTTCCCGTTTTCCATTATTTCTTTGCCATCATGAACCAATCTAAACCAAGCTGGAGAATGTTCCCCCGGAATGACAATTAAATGAACAAAGAGTAACCTGTGCAATGAACCAAAACAAATGGGAAGAGCAAGCCGCTGCCAAAATCTATAAGCGTGCACTAGCATTTTATACGCGGTAACACAATGTTTTTATCCAACGTAACATAAAGGGTGTTTTCATCCTCTGTGTGTGTGTGTGTGTAGTCTGATGTGATACACTCATGACTTCCTGAACTGAACAGATGACCACCAACCACCTGTGTGTCCCCCCCCCCCCCCCCGGTCACCCAGGGATGTGACAACCAGGGTCTTGTTTTGTCTCTAATATTCCTGAGTCCTTAATTAAATAATCCAAATGGGATTAGGATGAAGCCTTTGAAGTCTCATGTTCTGTGCCTGTGGTGAAATATCGAGACACGGTGCTTCTTTTGATCAGTACAATCAAAATCAACTTCGGAGAGGTCCCGTTGAGTCGGACCCCGTCCAAGAACAGAAGCTTCCGCATGGCTTCATCTGCACTCAGAAAGCCAAGGGGGGATTCCCTGATTCGCCCCCAAACATGTTATGAGCTCATAATAAACTCTTCAGCTGTTGTTCCAGCGTGTATGAGGTAATAGGGTTTAAAATGACAGTATTTATGGAAATCAATTTTTAACTGAGGTAAGATGGTTCTTCGCACGAAGCTGGATGTGAAAAAAACTTTGCAGATTTTTGAAGAACAACAACAACAACAACATCTTATGTCCCCATTTCCCAGAGTGCACCGGGGTGTGGATTTGCCTGGACAACTGAGCTAATTAGAGCTTTCTTCCGGGGTAAAGGGGGAGGTTTGGGTTCTCAATCTATAGCTCGATTCACAAATCTCACCTCTAGGGCTGTTGTTTGTGAGAACCAGCATTTCAAAGTTGTTTTGAGGCGAGTTCAAAGTTATTGAGGGAGGATGCTTTGTGTCGCTCTTTCATCGTACTCAAGAGACTGAAAGGAGGGAAAAGCATCACCATGACAAGCTCAGTCATCTGTGAAAATAAGTGCCGGTGTATTTTCTCTACAATTAACATGTAGCCATATGTTAAAAATGCAGTGACGTTTATACACAGCAAAACAGTGTTTGAGGACATATTTTAATTTAATGTTATATTGAATTTTATTTGTTCCATTAGTGATTGTTTAGAAGATTTGAAGTGCAAGTTGTGGATAGTATTTAGTTTTAGGTATTTATTACAATCACCGTGCTTTTAATATTTCTTTTTTTTTTTTTTTAGTAATTCACTTTTTACTGTTTTTGTTTCTTCTTTTCACCCATTAAACCTTTTTACAGTCATACAACAGGATATAAAAATTGAATGTAAAAAAAATACATAAACACACACTCAAAAAAACAACCCAACATTTACAAAAACAGTACTGTTTATTTTGTTATACAGGATATGTTACATATTAACTCTTTCAGGACGATGACATATTAATCATCATACACTGTAGTATCAGAACACCATTTATTAAAGGAATAACCAAAACTGCAGTTGAATCTGTTCAATTATCCATTCTCCACTTCATCTAAAAAAGGGACACTATTATTTTTTTCTCCTGTCTGTTACTGTTTGTGAAAATCAGTTGTTTATAGCTGTCCATTTGAATAATTTCCATCTTCCATTCACTAAAATGGTCTGTAAGAAAGACCCGTCTACACTATGGGATTTGCCGATCTGTCGGTCCTTCTCCCCTCATACTCATTCCTAATATACAAAGTGTTGGCTCTAGCATTTTGTTAATAGATGTTATTATATTTTCCCACAGGTTATGGATCAGCTGACTTTGATAAAGCATGTGTAGAAGTGTTCCTTCACTCCTCTGACGTCTCCAACAGAGGTCAGAGTCTCGCAATTTCAAATCGGGCCAATAACCTCCAACGTCTTTTACTAGTTTTTATACTTTTATTACACTCAGAGGCCATGAAAACGCAACACCAGTTTGGATACAAATATTTTTGTGACTCAAAAGTTATTTTCTTATTTCAACAATTCAAATATGTTGGGTGGGTTGATTCCGATGAATTAAATGCGTTAATGGGACAATAATAAACAGATGCATTAAATGTAACAAGCGCATGTTGAAAATGAAAAAAAAAAAATCACAACGAGACTGAACGGAACACAGAGTTAAAAATGGACTCAAAAGAACAGTCAGTACCGGCCGTGACCCCCCCGCTAACAACCACACAGGTAGGACAACGTCTCCTCATGGACATGACTAAGCGTCTCAGGTCGTCTAAGGGAAACTGTTACCATGGCGATCCTGATGAGGAGTTGTCTGTCTGTCGTCCTGGATGTCATGGGTCATGAACAGAACCTGTTTCATGGTTCTGCTGGATCAGTCTGCTGATGTTGAATATTTATAATAATTTTACAACATTGTAAAATTAACATTGGCCTGGATTTTTTTCATTTGAAATTTGTAGAAAAAACACATTTTATGTCTAAAATAAATACTATTAAGTATCTTTTCACTCTGATACAGACAGTAAGTCAGTTTCTTTGGTACACCCTGTGTTTGCATAAGAATACCAATGTACTTAAATGTGTACAAATGGCAAGTAAAACTACCTTTAACCAAGTTATTTTTTTTTTTTATACAATTTAAGGAATAGTGAAAAATGTCCATTAGTGTCAAATGACCTATAACATATGCAGATTATAAAGTTCCTAGATCATTTTGACAACAAGTGATGAATACCTTCTAAAAATCCTCACAAAAACTCACTCATAAATGGCATTAACTTGACCCACTGGTGCTGGAGGACTGGTTGAAAACAGTTGATGAAATTCACAAAATGAAGAGTTTAACATTTATGCTCAACTTTACATAATAAGAGGAGCAAATGGATTTGTTTCTTGAAAAAAACAATGAATGTGTGGTTTTTCTCAGTCCTGTGAAATGTTAAATAAATTTAATTAATCAGGTAACTGACCTAAACTATCATTACTATTAGACTGTGACCATCATCTGTTGCTGATTGTTGTTTGTTATGCTCTGTGTGACAAAATGGTAATTAACTCATAAAACCTCTGTCAAAAAAAGTTACTTGATTAAATGTACTGTTACCCATCAAGTTGGAATATAGTCATTTTCAGACACATTCATATCAGTAATCACCTTTGACCAGGTTTAATGATTAAATACTGAGTCCCAGTTACGCTTTATCAGGAATAATTCCCATTGTCAGAATCATTTCATGAAAAGAAGTCAAAGTATTTTATTCCCACTTTATGGGAATCACTGCAGTTACCCCTTTAATTACTTTGCACTAGTTCATTTCTACGGCTGCATTTTTTATCCAAATGGAAATTATGAAAATTAGACCAACTTTTGCTTTTAATGTGTTTTTTAATCGGATATTTCACAATGTCACGTCCAGATTAATCTCTTCATAACTGAGTTCAGTAGAAGCGCAGCAGTACATTCATCCCAAACTGTTGTTTCAGACATTAGGGTTCAGTGCTTGCAATAATAAGGAGAATACTCAGTGGTCTGCGCCTGTTGATTGATGAACAGAATGTGGAACCAAGTCTCACTACACTATAAAAACAAACCTTTACAATCTACTCAATAAAAGTGAGGCAACAGTTTGCACTTGTGTTAGTTGAATAGATTTTACCCTATATTTTTGAGTAAAATGTAACAGCTATAATACACTAAAAGGAATCAGGTAAAATCCACCTAATATATCCAAGAAGTTAATTTATAGATGCAGTCTTTCCTTAAAAATTACAACATCCAGACTTAAAAAATTAAATAAAGTGGCATTTTTGGTTGGTTTTTCCTTTTTTGTCAGGTAGTAACTTTCTTTTTTGTTATTAGAAAGCAAAAAAAAAAGATAAATCAATCTGTTTTGACACTGAAAAACAAAAAAAAACAACCTTAAAATGCAGTTTTAATTCTTGTATTTTTAAATAAAAATCAATTAACCACTATTTTTTAATCTAGTTTCTGAAAAGAAAACCCAATTATCACAATATATGTACTGACCTTTGTGTTACCAACCCCCTAAAATCCTTTTCTACAGTGTAGCACGAGTTCACCAGGAAAACTTAAGCTGTAAGAAATTAGCAAGTTAGCACCATGCCATGTTAATCTTAGCTCAAGCTGTGGCGACTCTACAGTCAATGACACACAGCCGCTAAAACACCATCTGCTTCTTCAGATCCCAGTGAATTTGTGAACATTTTGGGACATTTTCGGTTAAATGTCACTATGTCTAACAAATTGAAACGTTCCTCCTTATTCTAAAACAGGGGTGTCAAACTCATTTTTGTTCAGGGGCCACATTCAACGAAATTTAGTCTGAAGTGGGCCGGACCAATGAAATAATAACATAATAATATATAAATAATATCAACTCCAAAGTTTTCTCCATGTTTTAGAGCAAAAAAAAAAGTAAAATTAAACAATGATAATGTTTACATCTACAAACCATCCTTTCAAACAATGTGAATAACGTGAACAAAAATGAAAAATAAGTGGAATTTTAACAATATTCTGCTTCTTATCACTTACACGTGTTCGTTGTAGATTACACAGTGGATCTACAAAGACACAAAACATTTAGTAACAGGAAGAATATTGTTAAAGTTGCACTTTTCTTAAGAACTTTATAATTATTCAGATTTACATTTTTTGTGAAATTATACTTTGTTTTAGTGTCCATACATGAGAATATTTACATTACACAAAGAGAAAAACTGTGAGTATTTAAAGGTTATTATGATGGTATTTGACTGATCTGACCCACTTCAGATTGAATTGGTCTGAATGTGGAACCTGAACTAAAATGATTGTTAATATTTTGCATTTCACACATTCATTCCAAGGGCCGGACTGGACCCCTTGGCGGGCCGGATTTAGCCCCCGGGCTGCATGTTTGACCCCTGTGTTCTAAAGCTTCATTTTTTTATATTTGATCAGTGTACCTCTATAATATGACAGATGTTCTTCAGTTTCACAGTCCACTGACCTATTGAATTTAGTTTTTCCATCAGTCCTAAATAAAATTTACAAAAATTACAACGACTACTTAAGTCTGAATACCAACACACCACAGGTTAAGACAAATGTGTACTTGCCATAGTCATTTCCCTTTGTCTCTCATCCGCTGACATCAAGATGATTATTTTAGAGACATAAAAACCATGTGGGACACAGGCCTTCACCAGCAACAGCCTCAAAACAGACATTCAGGAAATATGAGTCTTAATACGTTTCGTTTAGATTTGTAATGGCAGAGAGTGATGAGGAGAACACTCATGTTGCACAGTATTTGAACAATGTGTCTTATGAGTAACAATGGGAAAACAGATGGATTTTTTTTATGTTTATAAATGGTCCTCAGAAGGGGCCTTAAATTAGAAATTGCTGAAATTAACTGGATTATATGACACTAAACTGTAGGTGGTTTATCACAAGGCTGAAACAAACTACCCATCACTCTCACATTCACACCTTTTAGATGAACCCATTAAAGAGACTCATACGGTACTAAATTCAAAATGTCATAAATTTAGAAATCCTTCGTACCACTTTTCAAAAACGCATCATCTCTTTGTAAGTAGCTTCGGGTTGGCATCTAACCTGGCCCAATTAATATTAAAAATAAATCACATCACAGAAATACAATTACAAGCACGTGAAGGATACAACCAACAACTGAACATTTTAGGTAACCAGCTTAAAGTTTGGACATATTTTAAGTTCTTACAACAACCACTGCTGCTGATAAACAATTATGTTGTACTCAGAGAAATATTCGTTGAAGGTTTTGACCATATATGTGCAAATGTTGTGATGTAACTGTAATCCACTCGATTCTTGCTACAATGAACATAAAGATCGTTTTGCAGCACCTGGAGGGTTCAAATTAAAAAACTGTATGAACTATTTGGGTCCAAATACCCAAATAAATAAACCAAAGACTAAAATTCATGTACTTTTCAGCCCCTGGAACCACAATATTGAAAAGTACCCATACGATCCTTTCTGTTTTTTCAAACTGTTGTGACCCTAAGCATGATTTTTCTGTCCGAATGTCTTTATGAAACAGGAAATCTTCATGAAAATGCTTCTTCCAAAGTACACAGTTTGTTTTGTTTGTTTTAACATAGTGGTCACTTCCACTTTACCTATAATGACAAAAAGACAAAAAAACACAAAAACGAAGCGCACCTCTGTCTTATGGGCCCAATTACCTTTAGTAGAAGCTCAAGCACAGGCTAAGTATTGTTCAAGTCTCTGAACTGCAGCTCAAGTGCTCACACATGGTGGAGTAACTCTGGTAGCGTTTGATGTTCTGAGCGCCTTACAAGCTGATTAAACACAAGGTTTACAAGGCCCGTGGAACACTGGAGATGTTTCTCTACAAACTGAGCGGCGTGCGGTGTTGCAGTAATTAACCTATTAAGCCCTTAGTGAACATCCATCCTCTGTTCAAGCTGTTGCGAGGTAAAATTTATGGATCAAATTAGATCCACAGGTTATTACAGCACGAGCAGTATGGAGGTAATTTAGCATAGCGAGCGAGAAGTCAGCAAAGATGTCGACTAAAATCTTCTCAACTAGTATATTTGTCCATATGGAGCTGTTTAAGGCTGAAATGTGTTCCTTACATAGAGCAGCGCTCAAAGAGTTATGAATTAGCCTGTGACATGCAAACAGGTGCACACGGCCAGAAATATCCAGCGACTAAGCTAATGTTTACCCTGAATGAGTCACACCAGGCATAATGATTATCATTCCACACCCCGTCCAAGATTCCCAGTCCCGAACAGTATTAGCAACATTACCAATCACAATGTCATGCTCTGCGTTGATGTCCAATCAGCTCGTGTGAATACCGTCAAGATGTGTTGATCTTAGACACAGAAATAAAGGGGTGAGGGGCCCGGGTCAGAACCTCTGCTGTAATCTGAGCTGGAATGTTTGACTGCAGTTTATAGTTTTGTTCCATTTCAAAACTCTGAAATATTTTTTTTTAATATACTTTGTAATCTTTAATGCTTTTTTATTGTTTGAAATACACACTTCTTTAATCTTTAATACCTATTTATAATAGAAGTATACTTTATAACTCTAATCTGTATGAGTGTGACAGGTTTAAAAAATAAAAATAAATCTAAAAATGAACTGATGACATTTTTTTCCCTTAATTGACCAACAGTTTCTGCAGATTTAACGTTTTACATATAACATGATGATTTAATATACCGAAAAGGATTAAAAAAAAATTTACTGCACTAAAAAACAACAGGAACAAAAGATGAAGGTTGGATATAGTTAAATGTGTAAATGCCATAAACTTTAATGTAAAACTGAGAGAAAAAGATGCCTGGTAATGTGACTTATTGTGTGGCCAAACAAACAGTCATTATTGTGGGACATAATTCTCGTATAACAGCTCACATTTAATCCACTACAATTCCAAAGATTCAGTGTTTGATGTTCATGTACTGTTGATGTTGCAAATAGTTTCTTCTTCCACAGGTGATGGTGGTGGAACATATTCAGTGTCAGTGTTCGTCCTGTCTATTCAGGTCCACATTCATTACAAACAGCAAATAAACTGACGTTCTTTTGGCCCGCCCACAAAAGGACCTGTGAGTACCCTGCAGATCCACATATCACTAACGTACCTCCATAGAACACCTGGATGGACCTGTCTGTAGACACACTACAGCCTGCCAAAGCTTCTAATTTATGCCACAAAATGAACAGTTCCTTCACTAGCTTCTCTTTTTTTTAATGTTTTTTAATATTGTATGTATATGAATTGTATTGTATAACTGATGTTTGTTTTGTGATTCCCCTGTGGGCCTTGAGCCTGTAATAAAGTTTCTATATAATTTGGAAAGTGCAAAACTTATACTAACGTTACTAAGAGTCAAAGATGCTATATTTGTTTTAATTCAGATTCCACTTTCAGCCCAGTTGTGATCTCAAATTATTAGTCAAATAATAGCATAATAACCTATAGATAATGACTCCAAATTTAAGTCAAAATTTCATTGTAAAAAGCTGCTATGAGATCGGAATCAGCAAAACTATTCCTGAAAAAAAAAAAAAAAAAAAAGATTGGGACATCATCATCAACATCACTAACTGACATTGTTGCAAATGTCTTAGTGTGAGTGTGCAGGGATATATTATAGTGCAGGATGTGGGGATCAACCATGAAAACATAAAGAGCAAGTGAAGGAAAAAGAGAATGCAAAACTCATGCTCATCTTAACTTTCTGTTATCTGAGAATATGAAAAAAAAAAAAAAATCATCATTTCATCTTCCGGCTCCGTCGGCCATTATCCAACGGTCCAAAGGGTCACTTGTCCTGCAGTAACAGTCATTGATGTGAAGTGGGCAGTATATCCCACACTGATATTATGTCAAAGCACACTGACCTGCCAGCTGATCAGCTGCTTAGCAGGTTGACCCCATGACCCAGACCGGCCCTTTAGTCTGACTGAGCAACTGCTGGGATTTACAGCAGCCAACACTGGTTGGAGCGCAGAGTGCACCGAGGTCACCGCCGTCTGGTCAGCAACTCTGAGTTTTGGCAGAAAATAGCAGAGGAAGTTTTTGTATTCTTAAAATACTTTTGAGGAGATTTTAACGCTGCGGGGTAAACGCATATTCAGAGAGACAACCCTAACATTCAGAAAAGTTAAATACACAAACTTCACTTTTTGGTAGTGGAAAAGCAGCAGCACTCTACCCATAAATGGTCGGGTATCTGTCTGAATGTAAATGATCCCAGGAGCAAAATAATGTGGCCTTTATTTACTTTTGACCTGGTCTGTCTCAGTTCTTCCTCCCTCAGCTGGTGAAGCTGTTTTACTGGTGATTCTGCATGAATTCCCTAGATGAGTATCAGTTTTTTTTTTTCTTTCAACGTGAAAAAAAAAAAAAAAAACGTCTGGAGGATTTAGTTTTAATGCCCAATTATTTGGTTGTCATACAGCAATTTGACAAAATATGCTTCTGCAGCAGAGGAATGCTAAAAACAGCACTTTCACAACTACATTTCCTGGCAAGCTCCGATCATTTGGAATAAAACATGCTATTTAACTTCACGAGCAGAGAAGAGGACTGTAAAACGCGTGAAATTGTAGAAGTAACAATGATTTATTGTGACATAAATGCTGAGGCTAAGCCATCATGGAGGAATGTAAAAGAAATACTATGTTCGCTGTCAAAACATGTCCACGTTTTGAGCCAGAGATGACGCCTTAAATGATCTATTATCTTTGCCGTCTGGTTCATGGAGGGCAAAAGGTTAATCTAGATGATGGAGTTTTAGAGATTGTTGCAAACATTAAGACTCTTGGACTGTTTCTGCCTACATACACTAAGCCTCCTGGACACTGGGCTAAAAATACACAGTAAAAACATATATACGCACCGCAATACGATCTCAGATTTCCCTTTATGAACAGAGAGCGTAAATGTGACAAAACAAATAAATACCACCACCGTAAAACGTTTAATACCTGCTGATTCACTAATTCTATCAATACATGTAAATAATTGGTGGAAAAAGCTGTTTATCTTTTCATGTTCATCAGATTTGACCCACTTGGATGTTCAGAGGCTTCGTAGTTACCATGGAAACAGTCATCTTCTACAACTTTTGATTCACCAGTAAAACCCACTGGATAGAGACACGTGTTTTTTATGTACAGTTACTTACATCTTTGCTGGAGAAGTCGCTTTTTCTTCCGTTTTCTCTGTTTCTGATATAATAACCCTTGACTTTAACGTGAACTTTTATGTACATCGACATGATCACATTCTGGTTGGAATATTTTGGCTTGTTTTGCACCTTAAAGATCTCTCTCAGTACATTACAGTTATTATCCAGATTTTACCCAGATCTTTGTATACTTCTAATTTATCGTGAACAGTGTTTGTTCTTATGTTATATTTGTCTTTAGTCATGTTTGCTGTGGTATTATATTGTTATTAAATTTGACATGCTGCTGCTACACTGTAATTTCCCAGTTTGAATGAATATAGTCAATCAATCTATTAAATATAGGGCAATACCTGATTTTCACTGAAAAAACTCAAAATAAAGAACACGATATTATGCTAAATGTTGATAAATTACTTAAAAGATGTTAAATATGGAGAAAAATTCATTTGGGAAGTGCCACAAAAGTAGCACTGGGTTCTTATGGGATAAAGCTGCATGTATGAGTAAAGTCCAGTGCTCTAACAGAGTGGGGGTGGGGTCATCCCCCCTGAAATATAAACAGTCAAAATCATCCCCCTTCTAAAACTGCCCTTGAATAATAGTATTCTATGACTCTGGCTGCTCATTATGATAAGGAAAACTCATTAATCTTTTTTCTTGTATGTTGTTTTGTGATTGGCTAACCGGGCCTGAGCTTCTCTTTGCCCCGCCTTCTTATATACTGCTGCATGTAAAAGAAGAGTTTTCTCTAAAGGGGGTGGGGGGGCGTAAATATGAGATCAGGCTGCTCAGCAAAATAGATAATGTTAGTTGAGTTTCAGCATAAATGATCTGTCCCCATGTGATAAATTCCACGTCCCCCCCCCCCCCCCCCCATCCCACCTCTAGTACTGGTAAAGTCTAACATAATACCAGACAAAATGAGGAAACCTGTGAGTCAAACTGATGACTTAACATTTCTTGACAGAAGATGGTTTGCTACTTTCCCCCATCGGTCTTGCCTCCCGCCTGCTCTTCTCACTAAAGTTAACCTTGACATTCGGGGGAGGTTGTGAAGTTTTTCATGGACTCCTGGGAAAGAGACACACAGCGCAAAAAAAGGAGGGTGTCTCTAAGGTGAGGAATGTGATGTGTTTTCCAGACGTGATTAGCTTTAAACTGTAAAACAGAGATGCTGACACTAAAAATCAGCAGCTATAGAAAGGTAAACAAAATAACCTGTAAACCAATTATTGAGCTCTTCTCCAGGAGCATTTCACCGACACCGTTTCTGTTCAGTCTTTTATCTTTAATGGACTGACTTCATTTACTTTTATGTCAGTTCCTTATTCACGAGATACAAAGTTTTGTTGAGACTAAACTTTTCGTGGTAAAATAGTGCTGCATGAGAGGTGGGGGGGGGATTATAGGGTTAGATAGTTTTGTTTTGTATGCAGTTACTTGCATTGTGTTTTTTGTCCAGTGAAAACCAGGAGCGACTTCGGCTGAATCCCAATTCACCTCTTACCCCTACTCTTCCATTTAGCGCCTTCATGGGAAGAGATAGTGTTGTCCCCATTAGACAGAGGGGGAGGGCTAAGGTGAAGGGTTGTAAACCACTCAAAACTGAGATTTTCCAGGATGGCTTGCGGCCCTGTTTCAAGGGGTAGTGCCAAGGGCCAAGGGGTAGAGGTAAGGGTTAGGGCTAAAGGGTGATGATGATGATTTCGTTTGGCTTTTCCCTTTTCGGGGTCGCCACAGTGAATAATATTTGCATGTTGATTTGGCAGAGGTTTTTACGTCAGATGCCCTTCCTTACACAGGAACCGGCACAATGGGGCTTGCGCCACCTTGTGATTACATTGGGATATATAGCATAAAGAACCTTTCCCAAGGGATCACCTGGGTCTCGAATCGGCCATTTTCCACACCAAAGTCAGTGGCGTTAACCACTGAGCTACACAGTCACTATTTAGGGATAAAGGGTGAATTGGGCCTTATTATCATCATTAGCTGTAATTGTATTAAACATCATGCATTTCTTCAGATAACACCTTCTCATGAAAAGGCTGCAACTCCAATAAAAGCTGGTGGTGTGATCGACATGAAGAGACAAAGCCCAAACGCACGCTGGGAAAAAAAGGACAAGGGTGAATGAATTTCTGGCCTTTATCCTTTAATACCACTGGTTCCACACTGGTCAGGCTTCAGGACCCACTATCAATAACAAACCGTGATCCCAACTGAGAAAAGTTAAACTTCTCACAATTATTTAACAAAAGACAGTTTGTTTGAACTTGAGATAATACAGAATATCACATAATGAAAACATAGAAGACACGTTTAATAAAAAATAAAATTACTAAACCCAATTCACCCCTTACATTCTTTGTAAATTATTTAATCATTTGATCGACCTTTTGATGCCGTTTCAATGTGTTATAGACCACATACAAATTAATTAGCAACAGAAGAGAGAGACACAAGATATTACACGTACTGGAAATGTATTATATCTTATACAAATCGGTCCAGAATTTATTGATATTATTGATATATCCAACCAGAGTCATGAGACCTAAACAAAGGTTGTGGTCACTATTTGAGTACATGTGGAAAACTTGAGTCTTTTTAAAAGCAAAAATGACTAATAAATGAATAATAGGCTCTTCTTGTTTAGACAGGCTTTTAGTTAAGGGTGGGTTTTATGACTATTTTTCAGTTTTCTATTTTTTTTTTTTTTTATGCCTGTGTCTTTGTATGCGACTGCGTTTTTACTGCCTATGTATTTTACTTCTGATTTTATTGTAGGGCACTTTGTGAACTCTTTCTGCAAAAAGTGCTATACAAATACATATTATTATTATACTGTCAATGTGTTTGTTTACTTGTATTTTGAGTTTTAAATGTATCTCTATTTAGATTTTAACTTATCCAAACTTATTTTATCTTTACATCTCAGGCCAGACATTTATTTTTTGGGGTTTCATCACAGTCATTGGTTCACTGACCCATCTCTCTCTCTCTCTCTCTTGTACTTTATGTCCCGATTGATGGAACTTGGAGCACTTTTATTGCATTATGTCTATATTCAACGTGTCATTGAAATGTCAAAAGGATGTCTTCACGTAACTGACAAATCTACCTACAGGTTTAAAAAAAGTAACTTGAACTCTGAACAAGAACAATATAAGAAAAGTAAAGATGTAAATAAGTTTAACTAAATGGAAGTCCCCTCTTTTCTTTCAGTACTGGACAGTCCACTGTGCAATGAAAGCAACAAATCAGCATAGCAGTGGTTTTTCCAATACTGGCGAAAAAAAAAATCTGTGATATAGAGGAGAGTAAAACAAGATTCCATTTCATTTTGCAGGTTCTGTTTTGCCAGTTGAAACAATGAAATCTGCCGTCTTGAGAAGCTGCTAACCCCCTTAAAATTCATTAACTGAGATTTAATCGCTTTTCCACCCTCCAAAGAATACAATTTTGTAGGAAACAATGAATCCCTAGAACTTTTTTTTCAAGATTTTATGACACAAAGTGGTCAATATTATGTAGAGCCTTGGCAACAATTATCTTCTTCTGGCAACTTTAATTCGAGACTATCACTGTCCGTATCAGCTTTCAAAAGAAATTGGTTGAATAATCACCCGGCCTGGCCCAAGTGTACAACTTTCCTGGTACTCTTTTCTATTTAGTTCCATTATCACAGTTTGGAAGTTGGAAAAAGAGTAGAGCAAGCACATAAATCCTATTGGCTGATGGCAGAAAGGCCTCGCTGACTGAGTTTTGCCACTATTTCAGCTTCCATTTATAGTGTGGCAGCACTTCCTGCTATTGTGTGCCAGGAAAACCCAGGCCTCTTGGCTGCTCTCTAATGTCCTGCCTCTCTTATCCAGCCTGCAACTCCACTTTTAAAAATCACACAGACCAACACAACCACACACACACTGAGCTCTTGGTAGAGTGCCTCTCACCGCTAACCAGATTAGTGAAGAGGGCTCTAGTTTGGATGCAGCTAACAAAGTACGTTCTCAAGTCGATAAAAACTCATGTTGAGCGGCCAAAGGTCCATGACCAGGAAAGGTTCTGGATCCCTGAAGTCACTTGAGACCATAATTGGGATTGGAAAAGTTTTTCCAATTGGGAAAAGTCCTAGCTCTGGATATCACAAACAGGCAGGGCTGTCAGATGCACTAAAGAGGAAGCATTTCATTGCTGCACCTCATCAATGAGCTGCACAGAACGCGGATTACAGACTCAGACTCCAAGCTTCACTCCTTTTCAGCTTCATTCACGTCTCATCCATCTGAGCGAATGGCAGCACAGACTTCTTTTGTCTGAGACGCCAAAGTCCTGGAGTTGGGAAAACCATCAGGACACTGTAAATCATCTTGGGGGCTGAGTGTCAGCCAACGTATCCTCAATTACTGGACCACATCTTTGTGGATCACAGTTGCGGTCGACCTCTGACTGTACATGTCTTTTAACATCTCTGTCGGCTCTTAAGTGGAAGACTGCGAATCTCAGCTGAAGATGTGTTGTTGGAGATGATCTAATTACTTTCTCAGATGATATTGACTGAAGAGTGACGAGCCGCAGCAATGAGGCTTTGTTATTTCATGACAATTGTGAAAAAAGGTGAGGAAAGGCGGGCAAATGTTGTAAAAGTACATACTTAGAAATGTGGTGCAGGCAGTGAAATTACAAGTTCTTTACCGTCATTGTGCAGCAACAGCTTTTGGGAAAGGTCTGTGTAGTGTAAAATCAGACCGCTGTGTAGCACTAAAATTTATAGTCAAATAGACAATGCAGTGAAAGTGCTTTGACTCCAAACTCAGCTCTAAAAACACACACACACACACACGTTTTTATTTATTTAACCTGTCAACCAAGCATGATATAAGCACAGTTCAAAATGGCTCACTAAACAAAACATATGGCCAACTTCTTTCCCTCTGTGTCTTTATTTTGATTTTCTTAGATGCTATCTTAGATGCTATCTGGGACACCAACGCGAACTCCTGACACAGCAAAACATCTCTGCATCACAAAGCCACAGAATACTGGAACGCCAAGCGAGGCCAGCGGGTTTGTTTTTCTCACTACGTTCTCACAAAACCTAAAAGCATCAGAACAATTGAGATGAATGACTTTTAATTAAGCGATCGACCTGCTAGTGTCTCGGCAGAAATGCACTCATCGTATTGAATTCAGTAAACGTACTGACTCAGAAGAGAAAAGCAGAGTAGATGTGCTGTTTATTAAAGTACAGTAGGTTTGGTGAGTGATTAGTACAATGAAGCTGGAGCCAAAAGCTTGTGTAGAAAGTACTTTAAGTGAAATTAGTCATGGGAGAGTGCAATCTAATGTCTTTACTGAGGAAAGTAGAGAAACTACAAAGTGTAAGTGTAAGGGTGTGTGTTGTCAAAAATCTGACGATACGATACAAATCACAATACTAGTATCATGATACAATATTGTTAATGAGGAGATATTTTTGTTTTCTTTTTTTTTTTTTAAGGATTATTTCCTGGATTTTTTCCCTCAATATGGTTATTGAATTTTCTAATTTCAAAACAAAAAACAAACAAACATTGCTCAGCTATATTAAAAAAAAAAGGATATAAAATCACAAGACACCACATTCCACATTTGGTGCATACATACATAAAATATGTCCAACAATATCAATATATTTTACAAGCAAATTAAGGCCCGAGAATTCCTGGAAAAGTACAGTCCCTAAATTCAAAATCAGAACGTTATTTTTGTGCAATCCCAACAAAGGAACTAACATCTACCCATTTCAGACAGTAAAGTACTTGAAATAACCATTAAATAATAATAAATAAAAACTAATTGAGGAAAACCAAAACATGTAACTGATCCCTTGCCATGTCTGCATTTAAAACAAAAAAAAATATCAATTCAATACTTTTTAATACGATACAGTATTGTGAAAGGAAATAGCATGACATATTGCTTTATTGCTTTGCATTTTCCTCGACCCCTATGTAAATGTAGTTATTTTTTTATGAAGACGTTAACAGATAGAGATTTACAAGCAGATAATGAGTAAGAAATAAACTAAAGTACCTCAACTTGTGATACTACTGTGACAGTGTCATTTATTCTTGATAGATAAAGTATAATTGGGACTCTGTATACGATCATTGTACCTGGTCAAAGGTCATTACTGCTGATAATATATAAAAATAAAAAGAGAGATGTGCCTGAAAACAAAATTATTCCAACTTTAAAGGACAACAGTGTACATATCGTCTTACTTTACACAATACCACATTGGCTAGGAAAAAAAATTTAAATATCAGAATAATATAAGAATACAAAAGAAAAAATAGAGAAAAATGTGTGAAGTATTAATAAATGTGGGACATCAAATAAACAAACATAACAAATAAAGTGAGCTTTGACAGAGCCTAGACCTGGCTTTCTAACAGCTGCACATGTCCTTTCTTAAATATCATCTATTTTTTCTTCCCGAGGATGATGGGATTTCCTACTTTACTTTCCAGTGAAGTCATTTCTTATCCACCCTTCTGTCCCTGCTTTAAAACCAGTGACGTTTACAAAGGTTGTTTGATGGAAAAACAGGTTGAAGTCGGGCAATAAAAGACATGCATGCGAAGCAAAAACTTCTCTGGATCAATGAAGATTATGGCAAAAAAAAAAAAAAGATTTAATCTGCTTTAGTTTGTTCTGTAAAACTTGCTGCAGTAATGCGGATACAGCTATCTTCTCTCTCCAACTTTGATTACTTAAATATCTTTGTGTCTCTGATGAATTATTTTGTTTTTGCCAGCAAAAGTAGCTTTCCGTACTTATAGCCAGACAGGACTTTGCAGGACCAGTAAACCTATCAGGATCCATTATATGTGCCCTTACTCAAGATAATGGCATGAAGCACAAGAATTTACTGCTATCTGTTAACCTCAGAGCCACCTCCGTTTGGTAGGTAGTAAAACCTAAATGTAGACTGCCCTGACTGTTGGACAGATGGAAATTCAGGCCAGTGTAGGCTTCTGCGCATAGAGCGTTCATCTGATCAGATAATGTGTTTGCTGACACTGTTCAGAAAAAAGACAGGAACCATGTGAAGAAAACTTGGTGCCATAAGTCCTTTGAAACGCCTCATAAAAATACCTGAGCAGAATCCAAGATGGACTTGTTCAAGTAGTTGGTACAAAAAAAGCATTAATAGATCCCATAATTGATGCAGGATAGACTGCATGGTTTTCGGTCTCGTTTGGAGCCTTAAGAACTCTTTGACAGTCCACACCCTGCTGCCAAATCCCCATAAATCTTTTTTCCAAATGGCTCTGAGGGCTGCCTCTCCACCTCACCTCCCCATCCCCAAAGACAGTTTTTAAGTATCAGCGTGTATTTTATATCTCAAAGAGCTGAAATCAAATAAGAGGAAGATGCAGTGTCCAAAGAAAGCAGATTGCGAGGATGGAATACGAACCAGGTGCAGAGTTTGGAGGGTCTTCACAAGACTCTCACCACTGAATTTAATTGGCTGGAAATATTCAAGCGAAGTCTTCTTAGCTGACCTGCTGAACTCTCAGATGCTGCCTCTTACGTTCTATTCTCAGAGCACTTAGGAGCCTATTTGACGTTCGTTTGGTACAAAACTAAATAATTATACCATTAGTATGATAGCATAATTTGAGGTGAGTCAACACACACATATGCTCTGCTGCCGTAAAAGAAACAATGTGCTGGGTTTTGCTTTTAAATGTAAATAACTGCCCGTCGTACTGTTAGACCAGTGAGGAAAATTACATTCAGATATGCACACGTGTTCGGTGCATTTGCAGCATTCAGGCCAACAGCAAATTAGGCAATTTCAATATTTGACTACCAGTGAAATACTTGATGTTGTGTGCTGTTGATCACCGTCCCAGAAGCAACACCTGCCTCTGTCAAGATCGACTTAAATCAAACACGTCTAATAGGCCTTCGTCCTAAAGAAAATACATTTACGTTTATGTAATTGGCAAATCTAGAATTTTACCTCCATCTATAAATAAGCCAAAGTCTGAAGAAACAGGCATCATGTGATAATGTTACCACAAAAATTCAAACAACCAAACAGCAGCATTTTGTACATTATTATTACATCTGTAATTACTTCAGTGAATCACTTTAAATGGGATTAAATGGGACCACATTACTGCACCGGTAAGAACTGAAACGCTCTGTACTGAAAGTGTTTGGACAAACAATGCAACTCTATTGAGATGTAACTTTACTGTATGTGGAATTTTAACATTTTTACATAAATGTTAAAATGATGGGTATTATTTCTGGCATTTGTCCTAAGAGAGGATATTTTCTCACATCTAGGACAGTGGCTACAAAACTTTCAGTGAAAATTTGTTATCTTCCTGGATCCAGAACATAAAGTAAAACAAAATAAAATACAATACAAGTTGCCATAGATCTGAGTTTGAATAGACTCTTCCACTGCCAAAACAATACTTCATGTGTAAAAATTTTGTATCTTTTATGATGTTTTTGTCTATAAATTTTCCCCTATGACACAATTCTTCTGTTTAAGTTATTAGAAAATCTAGTCACATTATTGCTACATTTTCTCAGCTCCATAGCCCATTCTGGGTCTCAAGCCCATGGCTGGGAAAGGCAGATCTAGAGAATATGAAGCCTGGGATGTCTCTTTTGTTCAACAATGCTTCATTTACACAATATTAAATTGTGATGCATTTTAAAATTATTACCAAAAAAAAAAAAAGCCCCTGTAACTCCAGCCACTTCCACCTGTTTGTATTCCAATTTCAATAACATTCTGATTGAACTCTTCAGTCCTATTGACAGTAGCGGTTTATGCCCTCACACTTAACTTTTAAGAACTATTCAAATTAGAGGTATAGATTTGTGCATAGAGAACACAACGTTAAAGGAAATACACAACACTTCTCCTGCTGAGGGATTAGGTCAGCAATTTGGCAGTTTTGCTATATTCCAACACATTTATATCTTGCAATTTTACACCAGTTAAAAAGGAACAAGGAACAAAAGTTAAATGCAAGTCAAGATGCAAACTATAAAGCTTCAAATCAGACCGCTGTCCTCTTCACCTGCCAACAGTGTCTATCATGAGAAAGGAGATCTTCAAGAAAACATCTCAGTACTCATCAGATAGTTCTGATTTTATTTACTATTACAGTTGAGGATCACATGTCCTCGTTGCTTACAGTTTATCTGAATGATGATGCAGCCTTTGATTATACTATCCCTCTGCAGTGCAACTTGTGATTTATGGTTTCCTGTACTTTTGCAGATGAAAAGTATCCAGTTGCAGGAGACTGATACCTTCTTTCAAACTGTAAAACCCAGTCTTATGGAGCCACAGAGAGAGAGGGAGAGGGAGGTTTTTATTCTGGATGTCATTTTATAGATCTTTCCAAAAGCCTCTCCGCTTTAGGAGTTTAGACGAGTGAGCTTTCCCAGCTGGAGATATAAAGGCCTCAATCCTTCAGGACCTGCAGTAATTGAGCTAAAGCTGTTGTGGCAAACTGTGTGGGCCTGAAGTCGAAGCTCGGCAGAGGTGGGCGTATCAGTGGAAAACCTGGGTGGTACGCTAAGAGGGAAGAGGAGTGCTTGTTTAGCATGAATTCCATTAGTTATTGACTCTTCCCTCTCTTGAAGTATCACATGCAGGATAGCATTATCATCCCATGCATAAATAAGAGACTGAAAGCTAACCCTGAAGAGGCATCTGCTTACATTGGCAGTGACTACGAGACAGAGCGGAGAAGTTCAGTGGCAGGTCAGCCATGATAGGAGCTTTTGAAAAGCGGCCTCAACTTCAGCATCTGTCCAGAGCAGAGAATCTTTTCCCCCTTTATGTGTGATTACATGGTGTCTGATGTGAGGGGAGCGCAATGTTTGGTTTTCTTTGATTGATCAACATGGAGAGGTGGTCTGGACCAAGTGTCCTAGACTCAGCAGACACAAATGACCTCCACGCAAACTCCCACTCGCACTGACTTCAATGTTGGGAGGCAGACAAAGACAACTTTCTGCCATCTTTTTTCATCACACACTGGGAAAAAGACAAGTTCCCACAAGGTTCTCTAATCACGTCATGTGCAATTGACTTTTTAACCAAACGCTCCTGATTAAAACTGAAAGTTTTAGGTTAAAGTTTATTACTTAGTCTTTTTCAATCTTCATTTAGGATCGCCTCTGTTTCTCCAGATGATGAGTCACCAAAAAAGACAAAAATGAGGCTAATGTGAAAAACAAAGGATGTAAGTGTTTATGTGTGAACTGGACAACGGGTTTATTAGAGGTTATTTGTTGAAATCAGCTGCTAGAAAATGAGTCAAAACAATAGAACTGTGGGAAGTAAAATCAAATCAGTTTTTTAAAAAAATGGTGAAATACTGTGACGCTGCAGGTGAAAGTAACGTTTTCACATTAAAAAATTATTAACAAACACAGTCTATATTTGTAAACAAACTCACGGGTAACTCCCACGTGGGTATTAATAGTTCATTCTAAAAGTTTGTTTAGTATATTTAATTATAAAATCCACAAGTGTGTGGATTTAGTACAGAAC
>JAPSES010000002.1:3493083-3504806 GCA_029822895.1 Maxillicosta whitleyi
TATATATTTATCAAACTGCTGGCAGATGTAGATTGAATTTGAAGTTAATTCAAACGCGGCTTGTAAGATACAGTAGCACCGCCGCACATGATGAACTGTCTGATAAATGTTGGCACAGAGAACTTGTAGCTGAGAAATTACGTTTTCCTCTAACACAACAGAAATCACATGCAAGTCATTCTTCAAAACCGTCCCACCGGTCAGCCCACCCACAGAAATTTTCCTCCAAAAACAGGGAAGCAAATCATTTCTTTTTTCTCCCTACTTTTTTTTTTTTTTTGATAGTTGCTTTGCATTGCCGTCGCCTCAGGCATTGCTTTTACAGTCCTTCTCCCTCCTGAATTTGAATGAGCCGAAATGGTGCAGCCCAGACTGAGCGGAGGAAACAAGGTGCATTATGTAGGTGGGAGGTAACCGTGCCATTGAGAGACAATTAGCATGAAGCCCAGACCTTTGGAAATAGTGCAGAGGCTGCCGAGAGCGGGCCTGACAGAATGAAAAGATTAAGACTTGAGAAAAGATAGCAGGGCATGGGAAAATCCAAAGAGAACCGGGCGACTGAAGTAGCCAATGAGCAGAGGAGGGACAATGAGGCAATGAGCGTTTTCTCTCTTTTTTTTTTGGGTGAAAATTAATGTGGCCCTATCAGCTGCCAAGTGTTGCGCACATTCCTCCATACCAAAAAAGTGCCATTTGTCTGTACGTGACTCTTGTTTCCCACTGCATATACGTGTGAGCTGTCAAGGAGGTGAAAGACAGCCGAAGGGGAGGCCATTGCGAACTATTCAACTACGAAATTCCACCAGGTGTTAGCAAAACTAGGGATCTATTATCAGAGCGCGGCTAAATAGCTGTCATGTGTCAATGAGAAGCCTATATTGTGTCCTTAATGAGCTGTTCTTTCAGATGTTGCTGCGTTTTCTTTTTGCGACTGGTTCGGGGGAGCAGATACATTCGATATGTGCAGTATAATAACGGGCACGGCTCCATTAAAACGCTGCCAACTCCCAAGCCACCCAGCACAGCCAATTTGGAATTTAGGAAACAGATTATCCACCCTGGTGTTGTGGTTTGTGACATTTAGCCTTTGCCATTTCCTACACGCATCACAACCAATAAAAATCCACGGTTAAAGTTGGCCTGAAAACCAACACATGAGAAGCAGCAGAAAGGTTAAAAGGAGCAGCTCCGGCTCAACGGCGGTGCACGCTTGCGTTTCTGTGTGTGTGTGTGTGTGTGTGTGTGAACTATATGTGAGCTTTGCATGCACAGGCCTGTGTTTCTGTCCGTGCTTCACACACATTCACACCCTCACGCCACTACACAACAGAAACATCTCAACAGTGAGGCGGTGGTTACACACAGCAGCTGTTTCTGTGGAGCAGACAGTAATGGATAAGGTTTTCAGACAGTCTACTTTAGTAAAAGTACCAAGACAACATTGTAAAAACAGGACCAGTGGCCTTGGAGTAAGGATGTCCCAATCCAGGTTTTTGCACTTCCGATCCGATACCAATACCAATACCGGCCTATGAGCATGTATTAAAATTTAAAGGGTTGTAGGGTTGTCTTGATAACAGCTAACCAGCTGAATTAGGTGAGTTTGAATTATACACAATGGTTGGAAACAAGAAACTGACCTGTTTATGCAGGGATAAACACAAAATAGACATCATTATAAATAAGGGACAGAAATGGCATCAGTGGTCAGTAAAAAGTGCAAATAAGACTAAACTGTATTAAAAAAGCAAAACACACAAACATCCTGAGTGGAAAATAGTCTGTGAACTCAATATCAGCTCTTGAACAAGTGTAAACCAAGGCTTTAAAAAAAAAAAAATCAGGGCAAATAATATTGTGAATTGTATAAAAACAAAAATGCCTTCAACTCCTCAATCTCCCCCCTGAGAGACGTTAATGTGCTGAAAGTGTGCTGAAAAATGCAGACCAGATTTTAGGGAAACCACAGCAAAAACATGGAATGGATTATTGGTGCGCTGACAAAACCCGGGACAGATTTTTTTTAAAAAAACGGCTCAGGAGTCTGGATCGGCTATTTTCCCTGCCCGCCAATCCGATATCAATTTTTTTTGCTAACATCGGCAGCCGATCCGATCCAAATATCGGATCGGGACAAGTCTACCTTGGAGCTCACCATCATGTTCTGGCTTGAGAGTCTGGTTTCGACCGCCTCCATATACAGTGTCATGAGGTTATGATTTGGCGCTATATAAATAAAATTTGAATCTGGTATTGGAGATATTGATATTCTGCACATCACTTACTTCTACAGGTGGTGGGGGGGTTGAGCGTCAGCCTTTTCTGGCAGAACCTAGACCCGACCACCTAAAGCAACCCCAGATCATAACACTGCCCCCACAGGCTTGTACTATAGGCACTAGACATAATGGTTACTACTACTGACTATTACTGTATCCACCTCTCTTCATCATTAGAGGTTAAGACTGGAGTGTGGTTCAGTGGAAAAAGGTCATGTGATCTGAAGAGCTCACATTAACCCTGCATTCAAAACTGATTAGTTTGACTGATAAGTGTTTTTTGTAAACCTATGCAACTGTTTAGTCCCAGTCCCTGAAGCTCATTGTAATGAAAAGCTCTTACTTTCACTATCAAACACAGCCATGAATTCTAATGCATTTATTTTTAAGGTTTTTTTTTTTTTTTTTTTTTTAATTTAAGGATCCTTATTAGTATAGAGACCTTTCTTCTGGTGTCCATTCCCAACATTAAAGTATTACAATTTATACATTTGACCAATTACAGTATCCCCACCCATAATTATTCACCACTATCCTTCATATATTTAAACCCAGTTTCTGCAATCTCCTTACTTACTTCTTAATAGTAATAATAATAATAATAATAATAATTTGACCCTTCTACATGTTTTCTATGATGACAAGTTGTATCTTCTGACACAGAAATAAGAAGCTACTGCATCACTCAGGGTTTAACAGCCTGGTGCATCTGAAACATATTAATGTAATCCAACTTTAATTACAAAGCACTTTAAAAAACAGCCACAGTGGACCAAAGACTGTACAGAAGATTAAAGCACAGTAAAAAAAACAAAAAAAAAACAATAGAAACAAGAAAATAAACATGAAAATCAAATAAATAAACCAAGTTAAAATATAAAACGTCAACAAGATTAGTCACTACATCAATTGTCCAACTTAAGAATCTTATGTATTTGCTTAAATCCAGGTGTGCTGTAAACGCACATCTATGAACTAACACATAAAATAATCAAACTTAACAAAAGTGTATCCTTCAACACCCTTTAACTCCACCATTTTCACTTTAGTAATGTGTATAGCAAGATGCAATATATATACATGTACACACACACACACACACAGTTTTCTTTTGCTTATGCATTGTACAGACTGTGTGTTTTGGTGAAAAATGTTGAATGTTGTTTGTTTACAATAAAAACTCCCCTGTGTACCTTTAACAAGCAGCTGAATCCCTGCTCACTGCTGCCGGTCGTTTCTGCGCTCTGATCCTCTCAATTTCAATTCATCTTTATTGTCCCTATGGGGGAATTCTCCTTGTAGCCAGATGCATAAAAGCACATAACACAAATACACCCGGCAAGACTCATAAGAGTCATAAATACCAATGTTCATCATCCATAAAGCAGCGGAAAATCCAAAAGTGCCGGTAACCTTGTAATAAACAAATTAAGGAGAAATGAGCAAATAGAGGGGGAGGGGGGTTCAATGTTACACTCGACAGGAGGAAGAAATACATTTTAGATGAAAGAGATTTATTTTCTTTTTGTTTATGGTTTGGTGAATAACAACAGCCCCCACACAGTTAGATCACGGTTGTTTGTTTTGCTCAAGTACACTCTTGGCAGCTGAACCAGCATTGTTTCAGGTCTCTGTAATCTTTCCCCTAAGTCAGCACAATAAATATAATGCTACTGTCCTGACCAAACCTGTGGCAAACGACTCCAAAGTAAGCCTCAAAAATCCACAGGAAACGTGCTGTATCCCAGGCAGAGATACAGAGTTCACCTTTAACACAGGCCAGTGCGGCGAACAATGAAGGATCATGTAACACAAAGGTTATCGGTCGTCATTAATGTGACAAAACTGCGAATAAAAGGAAAAGCTATGTGCCTTAAATAGACAAAGTGCAGAGTGTGGTGTAAATGTACATGTGAAATTAAACCTATCTCTTCCACAGTACAAAAAACCTCAATAATGACTAAATTATGCACTATAATCAGCGTTTTACTGCTATGATTAACGTTAACCCTTTATCAGGCAAGTATTTTTGTTGAGTCCCGCAGTTAGAACAGTTTACAGGGTCCACCTCTAATATATTTACTTGCTGGTGCATATTAATGAACATCTACAACAATTGCAGCAGTAAATATGCCACATTGTAGCAACAGTGCTAGTTCCCACCTGTGAAAACTGTGTTTAAACAGTGAGTGTACCTGCTTTGGTCCCATGAAGTCATGGTACTAATGTAAGGAATCCTATTCAAAGTGATAATGTGGACAGGTGTCTGGATCAGCACTTATGTTGTTGTAATTCTCTTAAAAGTTATGTTCTGAAACACATTTTTCTCTATTTACGTCTTAGAGGGTTTATTTATTTATTTATTTTTTACCACATATGGGTAAGGAACCAAATATGGTAACTTCATTGACCCTGATTTTCCACATAACAAAAAATGTTGAAAGATTTCACCGAAGTAATCAAGTTTTGTTATGTTCTCACACACATTAAAGCTGAAATTTGAAAGATACGTGGCACATTTATTCAGCAACTGTAGGAGAAAGGTACCTGTAAGTACTGTAGTATACAGTATATATATATACAAGCAGTTTATCTTGTTTGTGGAAATGGAAGTGGAGGGGAGGGGAAAAAAATTTAAAAAAAAGAGTTTATGAATTTATGGCACTTTTTTCTTTTTTTTTTGCCAGATACAGGCAAGGAACCAAATACGGTAACTTCATTGTCCTTAATTTCTTACATAACAAGAAAACATTTTGAAAAGTTTCACATAAGTAATCAAGTCCTATTATGTTCTCCAATAACACACTAAGGTTGAAATTTGGAATTTCAGGGTATTTTATGTGTAACCTATAAAGGGTTAAATAGGATGGTTTTATGCTCTTCATTAAAACTGTTGTTCCATTAAACTTCTCCAACGGAGCAGCGGCTGAAGGAATAGTAAACATTTAGATAGCCAGTCCACCCACACCAGGCACTTTTGGCTGCGCTCAGACCTCTGTGTTTGTGTGTTGTTATATTTCGGTGCTTTGGTTTTTGGCCGGCTTGTTTCATTTACTCGTTGACCATCATTTATGCAGCCGCAGATCATGAGTGACTTGTAACAGACCTCGTTTTTCTGATGATTAGCGGCGCTTGTGGTCCGGCTGAACCTGAACTACAGTGATTAAAAAAAAATACTCTAGCCGCAGAATTTAAAACAGACCCCCCCACCACCACCCACCCAAAACATACACATCTGAATGTTTTTCTACTGGAGAAAAATTAGGAATTGATGCCGAGTATCAAGCCTCAGTGCATAAATAAAAACACACAGTGGTCGGAGCCGACAGAGAAACTGGCATAGGAGCAAAAGAGAAATGTAGACGGACAATACACACAGGGACAGACAGACAGAAAGAACACTAGACTAGTGTCAAACTCATTTTAGTTCAGGGCCCTCATACAACCCGGTCAAATGACAGTAGAGGTAGCCATCAGGCTGATATATTTTTATATTTTTTTAAGCCATAATTGTTTCTTTTGAAAGGCAGGCACCTGTGAAGTCCAATAAATGTTAAAACAATACTATGAGTACCATGTGTATTAATAATTTCATTTATAGTGCTGCATAAAAATCTTAATTATCTGAGTGTTTCAATTGTATTTTACAATCAATGTGCTTTAATTAAATAAATAAAGACAATACAATAAAATATAGCCCTAAATATCCACCTAAAAAAAACTCAGCTGTAGATATTTACCATTGGCTGACCATATTTTGAAAAAAAAAAAAAGGCCATAGAAAAACTCATATCAGTCGACCTCTAGATAACAGCATCATAACCTATAAATGATGTGAAGTCCAAACTCTCAGCCATCAAAATAAGCTGCAGTTGTGTCAAAACATGTTATTCAAAATCTCTCTGCCAGGGCATTCTATAGACAATTTGACTGACTAGTGTTCCTAAATGACATTTTCACCTTTAAATTAATTTTAGCTTTAGTTGGATCATCCAAAACAAGGAGCTACTTTACATTGAAACACATGTTGAAATGACAATCAATTGAAATTCACTCTGTGATGGGACATTGTTGTGTTTTGACCCAGTCCTTAATGATTCTAATGAAGGTCTGAAACGTCAATTAATGTCTGAATATTGTAAAAACAATAATAATTGTCATTAACATATGTATGTGTGTTGGAAATCACTGCTTGTTCCTCCGACATTCTGAAGTGGATTAAGTTCAGTCTGAATTGGGTGTTGTATGTCAACACAGCAGATTATACAAATGTGTATCTGAGTGAAACAACCTGATCCCACACAAATGTTTTATGAGAAAAACAAAAATAAATGCAGTTTGTACCAAATATATTCAATAAACAGAGAAAGTCCCACACTCATTTTTTATATTCTAAACAGAAACCCACCACCAGGAGGAAAACAATGGTACAGTAGTGGAAGAAGGTTTTCAGACACCATTAAAATTTTACATTATCATGAAATATTTGTGGGGGTTATTATTAACAAGGGGGGGGGGGGGGACTACATGTCATGCCCTGGATGTGTTTTATTATTTTGCTGAAACATTAAATTTTGACCTCGAAGGAATGGAGCATGTGCAGAATGAAACGTGGGTTTGGAGAATGGAACAGTTCTGGCAGAGCTCAATGACTTAAGGGTGACTCTTAACGGAACATATCACAAATGCATAGGGTGTCCAAAAATGGTTTCCCATAGCTGTATTTTCAAGGTTCAACTCAAAGAAAAATAATAACTACATCTGTATATATTGTAACAGATATAACAGGTAACATTAAATAAGAAAATATAACACAAATTGCTTTCATAGCTTTGATTTATCAGACACTATTTAAAAAACTACGATAAATAACATTATTGTTGTTAATAATAATTTAGATTTGTATAGAACTTTTGTAGTAGTAGTGCATTCATGCTGTAGATGAAAACAGGGTGATGAGGTAAAGAGAGTGAGCATGAGGACAACTGGTGGACAGGTGAGGTATTGCAGGTTATTCCGTCCTGTGCAGAAACTGCCTGCAACAGTTACATTATGCTGAATGTGGTCGTCTCATAACAGGGACAGATCTGAACAAACATTAAGAAACAGACGTACTGCCTCTGCAGATCATATTCCTAAACAGTCTGAATTAGTTTGAACAGTCAGAATAAATCGTTCCAAATAGGGTTTGGCGCTCCATGAGGCCATTGTTGAGGTCACGAAAGATCGCAGATCCAATATTTCATTCACAGTTTGACGTTTTTGAGCTGTACTGTATTATATTATCAAAATCCAAACTATAATTGGCTGAAGACAATTGTTTTTGATAGTGTTGATATTTTCAGTCCAAAGTAACGGCTTAGACACTTTAATACAATGTTATTTTGGCATTAAAAGCATGTTTATAGGTTTTATGGACAATAAAAGACAATAAACACGTTCCTGACAGATCTTTAGATAAAGTTCATGTTTTAACCCTTGTACATCCTCAAGCAAAAAATGTATATGCAAAAAAAAAAAAAAAACTGCTTTAATATCATCATATATCAATATTGTTTGTGCTTGTTTCTACATAAACCACTTAGGTCACAGATGATTTTCAGAAATTTCTTGATATGATCCCTGAGGTGATTATGATTGATTAAGAACAGTATTATTGCACCTGTACATGGAAGGAAAGATATTGATAATGTAAATTTCAGGTGCGTAGGAAGTGCTTTTAATTTGAAAGAGCAGCTTGACAGTGACAAACAGGTATGGCAAAGTTGGGCCTATAGGGGCCTAATAGTGTCACATTAATAAAAAATAAATATAAAAAAGGCCAATAAACTTTGTAAAACAGACACATTAACCTAAATAAACATGAACCCACGAGTACCCACAATGCAACGCAGCAAATATGTCACAATATTGTTGCGTGACTCGTGAGTTTAAGGCCGTTTACTGGGTGTCTGAGACTGTATCCAAGTAAGATGGACGGCGAAGTCCACTGACTTTTATCAGTATGAGCTGAGACGGTGCTCCTGGGTACAGACTGTGCCGATTAGTACAGAACATTACAGTGTGAAAGTGATCTGTACCTGTAACAGGAAGTGACCTAATCACCATGAGAACACAGATGGCGCTCCTGTTATCTCCTGAAAAAACCTTGGATTTGTGCAGCTCTGTGATACATCAGAGACAATGAAGGTCGCTCGTCTTCTCTTTGCCTCAAACAGTATTGCATGTGAACAGAACAGTCACTCGGTTTGTCACTTCTGTCCACGTGATACCATAAATTGTGTAAATATTATACACAGCACTTTTCATTGCCATGTTATCTGTACGCATTATAAGCTTTCCACCTGTGTGTTCACGCTGCGTCAAATACAGCAAAAAAAGTATTTAGTCAGCGACTGATTTTTCAACTTCTCCCTTTCTAGGATTTTTAAAATAATTTGTTAATTATGGTGGAAAATAAGTATTTGGTCACCCATAAACAAGCAACATTTCTGGCTCTCACAGACCTGTAACTTCTTTAAGACCAAATACTTATTTTCCAGCATAATTTACAAATAAATCCTTTAAAACTCCTACGATGTGATTTCCTGGATTTTTTTCTCTCATCTCATTTTTGTGGGAGAACTTGTTAAATCAGTATCTGACTAAATACATCTGTGCCCCACTGTACCCATTAGCAGTTAGGGCTAGGGTTAGCAATTATGGATACGTAAACCAGAGATCTTGGCGTGAATTGACATGTGATCAAATGGCACTGAATGACACGTGAAAGGATGAAAATGCGTACGAACTGGCGTGACATACAACGCAATTGTCTGACAACAGTCTGCTTCTACGTCTATTGGAAAGCTATGCAATTCCTTCCACAGCGCCACCTACTGTTGCGGCCCCCGTAACACCCATTTGTTCTCAGGCAGAGGCCGCGGTAAGTGCTTTCTAACACAACATCTGTGGGAAAGGCATGATCATATCCAGGTACAGCACAGATCTGGATACCCAGCCTGAAAACACCCTAAAAGTCTGGGAACCCCTGTCCGAGGTAATCATAGTCATGTAAACGGGCCGAGTGTGACTCAAGGCATCAGTTTAAGAACACCAGTACACGTCCTATCAATAGAATCTGGTGGGACCAGCTGTGAAAGTCACATGTCTCTGCTAAACACAGTGAACTAACCCGCACTTAAGTCGGCAGCATCTCATCGCATTAGAAAACAAAACAAAATCCGCAGATCGCTGAGGCAGCAGAATGTCACACATGGGATGGGAAACAGATGCGCTGCCTCTGTAGAGTCTGACGGAGCAGCGACACTCGAGCCGTGGGACTCATGACGACGGCGTTGTCTGTTTAGCATCTATCATACACTCCCATAAATGTTCCCAAGCTGGTGGCTGCTTCATCCAAAGCCGTCGACGGTGGAGCGAAACCACAGAGTTTTACAGTCGCAGAGGAAGAAAGGCGCCGTTTCCAAAGATGGGACGCTGAACGTTTTCCTCACTTACACACACATCTATCTACTCCCTTTCATTTCCCAGCTCGCTGAGGCTTTTATGTGTGTTGAAAGGCATCGGCTGGCTGCAGTACACACAGCATTAGAGAACACTTATCGAAACTCGCAGCTTTGATGCAGATGTGGATGTGAGAGCGCCGTGAAGATCGGGTGATAATTTGCAACGCATTAATGTCGTCTCAGTGGTGAGACTTTAGAGGCGAAACCGGTTATTTGTCCAGTGAACTGCGTAAACGTATAGAGAAGGTGCGAATAAAGAGTGATGTACAGAAAGGCCTGATGGGAAATGAAGACTGTAAAGAGCGTCAGGAAGGTGAGCACTGACACATACTGTTTACAAGACCCCCCCCCCGCGCCAGAAATATCCATGGGTTTTTAAGGCAGCTATGATAAAACACTACAACCTCAACAATTAGTCCACATTAGAATGTCCACAACAATAAAGTGTACACCAGTGTTTCTTAGTGGGACAACGCTGGTGGGTGTTTCGCACCAAGATCTAAATGGGGGGTTGTTAAGTCTGTATATCAAGCAGCATGTTATGTCAATGGTGCTACCGATGCTACTTATTTAAGGTCTGTCAGGCCCCCACCCCCACTTCAAGGCTTACTAGCACAATAATGCCTCTGAGAACCACTGGTGTAGATGAAGGTTATTCAAGAATTGAACATTTTAACCCATAAAGACCCAAACATCCACTGATCTAAACTGTTTAATACCTGTTGATCCACTATTTCCATCAATCCATGTATATAATTGGTGTAAAATACAGTTCATCATCTTTTCATAGTCATCAGATATGACGCATTTGGACGTTCAAAGGCTTCATAGTTACCATGGAAACACCATCATCTTCTACAACACCGATTCACCAATAAAACCCATGCAGTTGGATCAATGACAGTGGACAGAGACACTCGTTTTTGTAATATTTTTGTTGAAAAAGTGATTTTTTTTTCATTTTTCTTAGCTTTGATATAATAAACTTTGAATTTACTCTGAGTTTTCATGACCATCTACGGGATTTGTGAATTAAATAAAGGAAAATACACCATTTACACCAATCAATGATACTTGTTTTTATACTTAGTTAATCATATTTTGCAGGAAAAGTCACTTCTGTTTGTACTGTTTTGATTGAATTTACATGATCAGTAAATTGAACGTAGGAAGCTGGGTCTTTATGGGTTAAATCTCTGTTAAAAACACATCGATTTGCACTGGCTTTTAATACAAGTGTACCACTCTATAACTTATTGATGTCATCTTCTGGTTGTGTTTTAGATGCTATTTATCCTAATACGGTTTATCCATTTTTACCAGTTTTCATAAATCTTATATTTAGTTTTATTTTACTAGTTTTAGCGTAACGTTGTACAGCACTTCGTGTTGTTTTAAATGTGGTATATAAATAAAATTGCCTTTGACCTTAAAACAGGTACATTCCTATAAATGAATAAAAAGGTTTATACGTGTTGCTGAATTCAACATTGCCTTATTTTTTCTTAAATGACCCATTTTCACAGTTTAAACCTTTAATACAGTTAATATGTTGCAAATCATTGTACTCTCCTTTATTTGCATTTTTCACATCCCAACCTTCCTGGATTTCAGGTTGTTTTAAATTTCAAAGCATTCCCACTTTATTTATTTATATAGTCCATTTGAATAACAAGAACGTTTCTAAAGTGCTGGACATCGTAAAAACGATAAATAATGACATAGAACTACAACAATGTTCTAAATAAAACAATAACATCCAATAGCTAGAAGCTCCAATCAATACAATTAAATAAATTAAATAAATAAAAAACACAGAGGACCACACAATTTACGCAGAGTTAAGAGCCAGAGAATAAAAGTGGGTGTTAAGATGAGACGTAAAACACTCCAACGTGTGTGTGTGTGTGGGGGGGGGGGGGGGTGGGGGTTAATT
>JAPSES010000002.1:3522099-3544918 GCA_029822895.1 Maxillicosta whitleyi
GTGTCACATGTTCACTGTGGTACTGTTTATGTGTCACATGTTCACTGTGGTACTGTTTATGTGTCACATGATCACTGTGGAACTGTTTATGTGTCACATGATCACTGTGGAACTGTTTCAGATGCTGTATCTCTAAATAAATAATAATAATAATAATAATAAATATATCTGTAAATCAACACAATATTTACATTCATCACTGTGTTTATGGGAAGACTCTCATGCCATCTCGCAATAATAAATAAACAAATCACAGCATTTGTGATTTAATCGAAAAAATGATATTACGCACTTCTGTTTTTTTGACATTTAGTAAATATAAAGTTTTACGCAGACGTCCAATGGAATAGTGTCATAAAAGCTTATGTGAGTATGTGTATGTGTATGTGCTTGTGCTCCTTTTCATCAGTAGTTCTGTTTTACTGTGTGTTTTAGGGTCAAAACAGGGTGAAATAATAGAAAAAAAATAAGAACAGAAATTGAAGTTTGGCCTGTTTTTTTTTTTTTTTTTTTTTTTACTAAATAAGTCACTACAATGTTAGGATGTTGAACATGAACTGGAACAAAATGAACAACAAGTATTTGAATATTGGTCCTGTAGTTTTTGTTTCTCTAAATACATTCTCATCCTGTCAGAACGCTCACCACAGACACGTTAGGGGTTAAAGGTTTAAGGCTGACACAAAACAAAAGACTTGGGTGAATCACTGTTTTATAACCACACATAAAAAACTAGAAATACAACAGAAAACTATGTGGTACAGTAAAGCATCCTGTCACGCTTTAACGCGCACACTCATTGTTGTACATTATGTTATGCAGATGTTGTTTTGCTGGAATATATTAAACATAATACATACAAATTGGACCTCAGGCATTTTGGTTATGTACCATTTTCCATTAGTTTTTTGCCAGACATGAAAAAATGTCATTATCCATTACATTTTCCAGTCTTTGTAACTCGGACTGTTACTCACATTTTAATGTATATATGAAGAGAAAGCTTTCTTACCAGTCAGTGTGCACTGCCACGTTGCTCACAGCACAGTAGCCCGGTTCCTGGTCTTCACCACACAGGTCTACAGTCAGAGACGCAGCCTACAAAGGCAAACACACAAACCACATGTATGTCATGTATGATTGTCTGTCAGACCAACAGCTGAAAAGTCTCACTGACACAATTATTGTTCTGGGAGGAGGCTCCGTTTTGTGAATTTTCATAAAACTGCGGTTGGAACATTTGGTTACAGAGTTCAAACGCCAACAAGCTGCTGCTTTTTTTTGTGGCGAGGGTGAATCATGAAGCACTCAATCAGCATCAGTCGCTCACAGTCGTGTCATGTGGGAGTATCAGCGCTCATGATGCCAGGCTTAACCGTTTCACCGTCGCTCGGCTCAGTCCAGCTGGCGTTAAGTCATGTTATCAGACACCTGAGTGGTGTCATTGTCTGCGTTCAATGCCAGGAAGCGCACAAGTGGAAGGAGGTGTCGTCTAAAGGTGGAACTATGAACGCTGCAAAAATGGGGGTGTCTGAAAACAACATGAAAACACTCAATCTGAGCAAAAACGGACTCAAAACAACTGAATTATCTGCCCATGCAGCAAGAGAATTACACCTGACAAGATATCTTCAATATGTATATATATAAATGTTATACTTTTGTATATGTGCTACAGATTTTTGGACAATGAGGCTGGTTCAGATCAATTTTATATATAAATCATACCTTTTTTAAAATGTTTTTATGTAAAACAGGACATGACACTGTGATAGTAGATGTTTTTGTACAAAAATGAGTTTGTAAAACTTAAAAAAAAATCTGCTCTTCCTGCCCTGAAACATTATATTTATATATTACATATATTTATTCATGTTTAGACATTCTAAATAAATCTCAAAATAAAACTTCAACGCTTAGTTTAGACACTTACTATGAGGGAATTGATCTGGGTCAAATCTGACCTGAACCAAACTGTGAAGGTTTAAGAAATGAATAGTTTGTAAAGGGTTAAGTAGCTGTAACATGTTTAGCATAATTAAGGTTAAGTCAAGGACATATTGGCATGTAGATCTGGACCCCCCCACAAATCATTTAGGTGTCAAACTCATTTAGTTCAGATTAGTCCACATACAGCCTAATATGGTATAAAGTGGGCCGGACCAATGATATAATATAAATAATAGCACTTTTGAACAGAGAATATACATAGAATATATATAGAATACTGTAACGAAAATATTTACATTTGTGAATTGTACATAAAACATAACATGAACAAATATGAACAACCTGAAAATTAAATTAAATTAGTTTTTTGTGGGAATTTTTTTCTGTCTGTGGTTTGTAAATTTATAAACTGTAATATTTTTATATTGAGAAGTAATTATATTGTTTTTAAAACAAATATTAAGAAATGTGTAATCAATAATGAAACAACACTAAATTAATACAACTATGTTTTTTTTTTTTTTTTTTTTTTCTGTCTATGTGTTTTGTAAATGTAAAAATTGTAATACTTTAATATTGGGAATGGACCCCAGTAAAAATAGTCTGTATTTGGTAGAGATTAATGGGGATCCTTAAGTAAATAAATAAATAAATATAGAAATAAGCATGTCTACAGATGTATGAACACGTAAAATAAGAAATTAACTCTTAAAACAAGATGAATTATCCAACACTTCTAAATCAGATTTTTTGTTTTTGTTTTAAATCTTCTTAAGATCCAAGTAATTTGCACTGACGGATCCCAGGCATCAGTCATTTTATATGCAAAAATGTGGTCTGTTTTGTCTGTGAGGCTTTTTATGGCGCTTTGGATGGAAAGAAAATGTCAAGAAGAATTAAAAACACTTGTGTACGAGTAAAAACCCAAAATAAAAGCAGTGAAACTTTACCAAGTCTGAGTCGCTACTAAAGAAAAATTAAGTCAAATTTGCTGTTTGGCTGTAGTTTCCATGATACAGTCTTGGGTCAAAAGGTGAAATTATGGGAATTAATGAAAAAATTGATATTATTCTAAAGGAATGTTTGTCTTAGAGTAAACAGATGTACTTCAAAACTTTACTTTAAACACTTTACAATACATTCACTTATCAGGTTCTTTTTAATGGAAGATTTATGAATCTATCGTCCAAATGTACATAAACCAATACATATGTGTAAAAACATTTTATCACATTTTATACAGGTAATCCTCGGGTTACCGAGTTCCGTTCCTATACGGTCGACGTAACCCGAATTTCCATGTAAGTCAGAATTAACCCTTTAGTACCCCTAAATACCACCTAAATCTCTAAATAACTTTCCAAATACATATTATACTTCATATTAATAAAATAAAGTACAAAATAAGATACTGTACTTACTATACGTACAGTATACAGTATGTATGTACAGTAATAGCAGACGAGACTCCGGCATCGCAAAGACGAAATAACGTGAGTCAGGTACGTCGTAACCTGAGGACTAGCTGTAGATTCTTAACCAGGACGTTTGTAATTTATTTTCCAATTCATCTTTAGTACATAAGGTTTAGCACATTTAACCTCGGAGGCAATTGTTTCCAATCAAAACAAACTTATTTTGCATCGATCCAGCTGATGTCATCATGTCTATATGTGTGCTGATGTCAGCATATCAAATGCCTCTAAATATGTGCCAATGCCAAGTGAAGTAAATTCAAACAAAATTTATGTTTTTGAAGATATTAGAAATTTCGGACAATGTAAGGAAATGGGAGAAAAAAAAATGTTTTCAAAAAATTTGTAAAAAATTTTAACTTTGACTTATTTTTCCAAACCCAAATTAGTACGAAGTAAATCAATATTTTGCTGCTAAAGTGTTAACAAACAAACAAACAAACAAACAAACCGAACCAAAAACAATATCCTTTTTTTTTTTAGGGTTTTTCAGTGAAGGTTAACAGACGATCTACGGGATTGGACTTTTGCATATATTATGTTGATAGAAAGCTAAACGACTGTTGTGTGGGAAAGGGTGGGATTAAATAATAATTAAAAGTTATACTTCCTCCCACTCCTTTTCCAATATGCAAATGAAGTCATGTATACGTATACATTTTTTTGTCTTTACTTGTTTTGTTGCATATTCGAAATTAATTAATTAACTAATAAAAACAAATAAAAGCCAGTCCTGTTGCTTTCTATTTGCACTTTCCAATAACTGCAGTATGCTGTTGAAGAATGCAACCTATAACCTAAATTTATCGAGATTAAATAGCCAAATAGCTACAAATTCTCACAATACTTCAAATAAAAAAGTGATGATATAGTTCCGTCTACTTTTTACTTGCCGTATGTTTTTTTTCATTATTTCTTCTGATTCTACCGTTTAATGGACAATGTCTAAAAAAAAATCCTAAAGAAGCGCATATGGGAGAATTTTTCCTCTGACCATTACTATCCAGATCAGCGTGTTTAAGTTATATCAGATTTCTTAAACAGGGGTTGGGTAGATTCGTAGCCAGAGTCAGCCCTTTACAGTCACACTATCACAGTTTGCAAAACCACCAGACTTCTTTGCAAAAACAGTAATTTTACCTCACGAAGCGCAGGAGTCACTGGTCTACCGCTGCCTCAGTTGGTAAGTTTGTTTGTGTTAGAGTGTGACTTTTGTACTTTATCCGGTTACTTCAGACCCGTTAAAACACCAAAATCACACAAACAAACTAACTGGTCAAGGCTGCGGTAGACCAGAACGTCACATGTTCTGTGAGGTGAAATTACAGGGGAGTGTGGTGGATTAGAAAAGAGCGTAGATGGATATAAGAGCGAGAGTGGGGAAAGGGCTGTCAGACGGTAACATAAAGCAGCAGAAAAGCCGTGGATATGGTCGATATTTAAGCTTTTAGGTGGACTGTGTTCTTTAACCCCTACATACCAGTCGGGTCAAATTTGACTTGTTTTGACATTCAACAGTAGTAAAAATACTCTAAACATTATCCTTTTATTGTGAAATTTGATGACTTTTCGTAAATGTTGCCAAAATACACAAAAATGTAAATATTTTAAAATGTTATACTTTTGTACAGGTGCTACGGATTTTTGGACACTGAGGCTGGTTCAGGTAGATTTTATATATAAATCATAAAGTTATTTTTAATGTTTTTATGTGTTATGTAAAACAGGACATGATACTGTGCGGTAGCAGAGGTTTTTATCCAAAAACGAGTTTGTAAAACTTAAAAAAATATGCTCTTCCTGCTCTGAAACATTATATTTATATATTACATATATTTATTAATGTGGGATAGTCTGTTTAAACATTGTAAATAAATATGTAGTTCAACATTTGGTTTTGACTCTTAATATGAGGGAATTCGGCGTCTGGGTTAAATTTGACCAGAACCAAACTGTGAAGGTTTAAGAAATGAACAGTTTGTAAAGGGTTAAGTTGCTAAAATAGCTGTAACATTTTTAATGTCCTTGCTAGTACTCCTGTCAGCTTTGTTCTAAAGGTATCGACTAAAGACGCAACTGTTAAATAATTAACTGGCACCAGTATTAAACATATAGGCATCTGCTGAATTTGGGCCAAGGTTAATCGCTAATGTTAAATGTGTTGATTTAGATGTGTAAAGTGCCTAGATCTAACATCTTAATGGATATTTAAATGTAAAAATGTAGAAGAAATTAATGTTAATGTGGATGTTCTTTGAGGTTTTAACCATAACCTTTGGCAACTGATTACGATTTTGACCAAAAGGAATATTTAGCGTTTAGCGTTCATTCCCACAATTAGTGATTAATTGCTTTGAGTTGGATGTTCCCTGATTGTGATTTATTACCAATAGTGTTTAATTCTGGGCTGATCATGTGTTATCGGCCAATAAATTAATCTTTTTCCTGCTCTACATTATAATTTTTACATCCATCTCTCTCCAAAATCTATTTCTCAGCCTTTACTATTGAGTCCCTCATACACATTCACTTTAAAAAACCCAGACGAACCTTATAACGTCACTACACTTTGAAAATGACTCAACAAATGTTATTTAAAGTCTTAAATTCATCCATTTCATTTCTTCATTGTGCGTCTTCTGCTCGATCCCAGGACTGAAAACCCACGACTTGTAACTAAACACTAACTAAATATGTTCTTGTGACTTTAGCCATAACTTTCACTTCAGGATTCAAGCCGCACCAATCAAGGGTTACCATTAAAATTATTTCTGCCTAAACATCAGTTGAAGCGGCTGCTGTTTAATCATTACTTCAGCTCAGATTGTGTAAACTTTGGATCAAAGTGTCCCGTAAATGGCGAGTAGACCAATCATTTTTCATCATTTAATCACAGTGTGTGATAGGAGAGTGGCACAAAAATGCCATATATTACAGTAGACATTTCCTACTTCCCATTAATGGTGGTAAAGCTTTTGCCCAGATGTGGGTTACTCTCTCTTTCCCTCTCTCTCTCTTTGTGCTCTACGAGGAAACAACACCGCTATGAAGAAAAGAAATGGGCTGGTGAGGAAACTGTCCGGAAAAGTGTGTGAAAGTGTTGAAAAACCGGGGCAATCATGCTCCACCTCTCCTGGATCTTAAGTAAACACAGACCACACGGGCCCGGATCTCCAACACAAATCATCCAGAAGAGCATGACCCCGAGACACACACACACAGTTACACACACATATACTTTCTCTTGAGTCAAACACACGTCCACATACACACCAATGCTGTGACAACAACGTGGCCAGAGAACAACAGGACTTATTTTTCTTGAACACATTCGTGACTCTGTCTGAAGCGCCATAAAAAATGTCTGAAACACATGAACATTTTATTAATGTCTTTTCCTGTGATCAAAGGCGGTGCAACCGAGCCTTACATGCACTGTACTCACTGTCAAGTGTCTCATACTGTGGTAGGGAAGATGTTTTTTTTTTTTCAAGAAACCCCTTGAAAATGAATACCGAATGCAACACGAAAAGATGAGTGTGTTTTTACTTGACTAACGTTGAGGAAAATGTGGAGAAAGCACCGCTGGAGATCATTGTTTTCTCCATGACTAATATAATGGCAGGACCATAGCGTTGCTCTCTGTTGTGGTGCCGACACTAAGTAACTTCTGTTACACATTTGTTTTGTCCTTGTTTCTAGGACAAATAATTCAGCTAATCAAAATCCTGATGATTAGCTGCTGGTGCTAATCAGCTACAGAGCGTTTTAATCTGTCAAACCAAATTTCCAAACTCTCCAACACAGCGGAATCTGTTACTTGTTCTGACACAGAAATTATTTAATAGCGGAGTACTTGCTTAGATAAGTGATTCCCAATTAGGGGTATGTATTAGATGCCCTTCAGGGGGGGTCTCCTTGTGCATTTGTCTGATCGGCACGGGAAATTTGATAAAAAATTAAATAGAAACCAAATAGGATTACAAACCGATGTCACGCTAATCTTCAGGAATAACTAGATAATAACTGACTGTCAACATGAGTCACCACAAACTGCAACTGAAACTATATAAGAAACTAGCTAGCATAGCAACGACCATTTACTCTCACATTCTTACCTAGAACGGCCAATTGACTTATTAATATGTTTGTGTTTGGACTGTGATACAGGGACATTATAAAGCTGCTAATGTCAGCTTTATTTAACTCACAATCATATCCATATACTCAATTTATCAGGTCAGTGAAGTCTTCCTGATATGTAACAACTGTCTTTGTTTACTCCATGAACTCCACAGTTTTTTGTTGTTTTTTGTTGTATTGGTGAATTTTATGCTACTTTTAAGTTTTGCTAATTGTGTACTACAGCTGCACAATATGTCACATGAGCATCATCATCGGAATGTACATGTGCGCGATAGTCACATCGTAGGTCCTACAAATGAACACAACATGTTCTCATCTACGTTCAACCTGGGTACCTGACACACACTGTGCACAGCCATCCACCAATCACAATCATTCTTAACCAGTTTGCTGAAGCAGACCACACCCCTGCATATGCAGCGAGTCACTGCTAACAACATTAAAAAATGAGTGAAGAACAAGAGACAATCACAGAAAAATAAGACTTGGTGTCAAAACGAAAGCTATTTGGAATTGTTTTAGCAACAAGAAGAATGATACTGAAACGTGTTCTGTGCCTTACACAATGAGAGGAAACACAACTAATTTGCTTGATCATGTACTTCAGCACCACACAGCCATTATATAGTATTTTTTCATATTGTGATATATATTGGTGTTAAAAAAAAATAAAAAAATCATGCAGCCCTATTGTGTATGTATATGCCAGAAGCCAAAGACAAATGATGTGTAACTGCAAATTATTTGGTTCTTACCAAGATTAAAAAAAAAGATTTCTAAGTGTTAGATAATTTATGTTGTTTAAAAAGCTAATTTATTGTTTCCGGTGTTTATACATCTGTGTCCATGTTTATTTCTAGATTTAACAACCTTAATTCAAGAATCTTGTCAAGTGAAATTATCTTGCTGCATAGACAGATAATTTCATTTGTTTTTAGTACCTTTTTCCTCAGAGTTGGGGTTTTTATCTTGTTTTTAGACCCCATTTTTTGCAGTGTATCATGTGAGGGATATTTGATATCAGTACTTTAAAGCTACAGGAGGTGAAAAACACCATAATTTTAACACATATGCTCACCGTTGGCACTTCTAATCCAAAAGACTAAATAAAATGGCATTAACAATTTTACTAACTTATTTTATGCAGTTATGGACAGCAGCAAAACACATATGCGTGGTAATGAATCATCATTGGGTAAATCATACACTGAATCTTTAAACCTGTCACCAGTGAATTGGAAAAATCTGTCTCATGGGGTCAGTTTACAACAGCCTGAAAACACAGATCAGAAGTAGGTGCAGAAGTTCTGTGTTGTTTCTTGGGTAAGTATGGAGCTTTTCCCCAGTGACTTTTAAGGACTGCAGCTTTAAGGCATGTGCAAAAATACTGACTCTAAAACTAAAGTCTTATAATAGTGTTTTGTCCATTTTAGAAGGAAGTTCACTTTAGCATTGATGCTGAAAATGTCTGTGCTAATATAGTGTGTGATCATATAATAAAACGTGACACTGTTTATATTCATCTATATATATAATCCATTTACTCTTAGGAAACATCTATAATGGCTGGCCCAAACCATGAGTGAACCCGGAGACACGTTTTCTTACATTTATTGCATTTGATGGCTAAAGTGATTCACACACTGATGATTATAATTACGATTGTAACAGAATCGGTGAACTTTATGCTCCTTCTGATTACTTGGAGCTCTCATGATGAAGCAGTGCATGACCGAGCCATGGTTTCTGTCTGCTTTTGACATCGGTTCAAGATTGAGGCGTAGGAGCTGAGAACAGGCCTCGAGCCTGACCACTGAAATGACCCACAGCATCTTTTGCAAACAGAGTGATCAGGTTCGCTTTACACTACCGGTGGGAGTTGGTACTTCTGTCATGACATACATTATTCCCATATTTTTCAAGAGCCCCTTACACGGCCACCTCCTAATAATATTCATTGGGTGCTATATGCAGACAGAGTCACAATTCTCAACGTGTGCTGTATTCCTTTCCATCCCGTCACTCTGCACCATCTCAAAACTGACAATTTAACGATTTTACCAGCTTCCTATGAAACTCCCAGTGCACGGTGGGAAATGACAGATTTGAAGTCCAGCAGGAGAGCTACATTATAGAAGGTTTGACAGAGCCTGCTCGGAGTTTTTCCCCTCTTTCCTTGCCACTGCATTGCTGGCAGAGAGAAGCCTCTCATTCGGAGCACAAGAGACAGAATTTCAACCTTCAGGGCCATTTTGGATCCTCGTATTGTAAATCACAACGAGCAATAAAATATAATTACAAACCATGAAAACCATAAGCTGAGCTACCCGTGGTTTGGGAGAGTTTAATTATCATCTGATGGTGCAAAAAAGAATATAAGGCCAAATTTGGATGTAGCTTCAACTATAATCGCCCAGGACATAAATGCTATTGTCCATTGTAGTCCCTTTCTGCAACTTTCCTCAATGCTTTTGCTACTACACCCTTGAGGCCAATTAAAGGTCACGAAAAGGTTTCCAAAAACTGAAAAACTTCAAACACAGAAGTGAATTTCTACCATAAAATTGTAATTCTTACCATTCCCGCTCTCCTGGCGATGACTGTGTGAAACTGTCCGTCTGAAACTTTTATCATGGTCATCAGTTTGTAAGTTCCACTTCCCAAGTTAAAGGAGAATCGCATGCGTCCCTCGAAGACCTCCAGAGCTAAAAACTCTGCCTTGTCTCCGGTCTGGTTGTCGTGGTTGTACATAAGCAGTGCGTTGCTCTTCAGGGTAGCAAATTTAATATATATGTAGTTATTGTTAGGATCCAGAGATGGAAACTCCATGTAGGAGAGCTCCTCAAAGCCATAGCTGTTTAGTTCACAGTGTTTGCCGAAAACCCCTGAGGACAAAAACAGACCAAAAGTGGAATCAGACGGGGAAGCTATGAATGATTCACGGTGTTACTGTGATAAAAATATCTACAGATAAAACAGAGTCGCTACTTGGAACATCAAATATTCTGCTAGACTATCAAAGCAGATATCCCAGCTCTTAGATAATATCTTGAAAAACATTACACACTGTTTTCCCATTTGAAGACGGTGGTAATACGAGGCATGACAAATGAAGACACAAAATGAAATGACAGTATCCACCATTTGCTTAAAAAATCATAGACTAATAATGGAATAACTTTCTTTTCTTCAGGGGGTTTGCACATCTGAAATTGTCCATCTTGCGTTTCAATTTAACACAGCTCACTAATAGCCTAAAAGTTTCCTACGATTACTTACCAAATGGACAATGACAGTAATATCCATCCACCCGATTCTGACAGGACCCGCCATTAAAACAAGGGTTACACTCACAGTGATTGATGATGGAATCACACGTTTTGCCTGGATTCACAAAACAGCGCAAATTAAAATGGATGGGGTGGCAGACAACACAGGAAAACCTCGAGGGGAACACAGCTCACTTTCCCCACAGGCCAAGTCATGCAGGCCTTTCATCACCTCACAGAAATGCACTGCAAAAAAAAACAAAAAACTGGGCCCCGGTAAAATCGCTTCACCTTGTAGCGAACCTTAATTTTCTTAAAACAAGCATAAAATACATAATAGGAAAATGTAATTCCACCTGTTTTTTCCCCAGCACAGTTTCAATTATTGTAAAGTTTTGTTGAAATAAGTGATGCTATTTTCAAATAAAGATCACTTGTCCAAGATGACATCATTTGATCCACAACAACATCTTGAAACTTTCAAGATGAAAAAACAGAAATGATCTCACTCTACTGGCTGATTCTTCTCACTGAGAATAATCAGGATAAGGGCTTTTTTTTTTTTTTTTTGCAGTGCAGAAACACAAACATTTGCAATGTACATGGAGTCATATGTATAGGAAAACATGGAAATGATTATGTAAATAATAACACACTCAGGTGGTTGACACTAATAATAATAATAATAATAATAGTAATGGAGTTGTAACAGATATAGACATGGCACAATACTAACATACAGACAATAAACTGCTGTAAATGTATTTCAGGTTGTAAATCCCAAGACAAGTTGCTTAATGGAGATAGATTCAGCTGCCAAAAACCAGGCGGGGGAAAACAGGAAGTTGAGAGTTCAGTGTGAGGGCATGCAAACTACTGTAAGTCAATAGGTGCATTTCTTCAGGAGGGTCATTTATCTTGATGAAAACTAAAGATTTGTGGTCATTTTTTACCGTCATAATAAAAAGGGACAGTAATGACTTGACTTGAGGCAAATCGCCTGCTATGGCCCCTTTGAAAATGTCTTTCAGATGCTGCAGTCAGTGGCTGGACAACATGCAGGATTCAAATTACCCTTCTAAGTAATTCCACTTAAAATCCACTCCCTTTTTATCAAGGATAATAATACAGTGGATTCATTACCTTTCTAAACTAATAGGTTTGATTGGATCTTTTATAAAGTTGCTCATTTGTCATGGAGAGTTGAGCCAAGTGAGCAAGCTTTGATTAAGAAAAGCTCGTACACTTGGATTATAAATGTATCTGTGTGTGGTCAGAGCCGCATGCACATGAAGGAACACAATGAAACATGATACCGGTGAACTGCGTGTGGTGTCTACACTCCAGTCCTCACTAGGGTCAGCTTCACATCATCCTTTTTATTAAAGTAAACATGGCAGGCTGATATGCATCACAGCTGATACCCCCCAACTAGTAATCTGAAAACCAAACTGTTGTTGGCAGCTATGCTTGTATGCTATGTTTTCAACACGTCTTGGAACAATTCGGAAGCAAATATTATCCTTGGCTAGAGAGCTGTGTGTGTGTGTGTGTGTGAGTGTGAGTGAGTTCATTACTATGTGTGAGTGTCAGTGTGTCCCCAAATGCTTTATTTTCAAGCCTTACATGAGTCACTGTGCAGTTAGACATAAAATGTGACTCCTGTCTGTGTAGTACCTGCAAAGCCGGATTTGCAGAGGCAGTTGAAGCCGCCAGGGAAGTTCTGGCACAGCGCCCCATTTTTACAGGGATTGGAAAGGCATTCGTTGATATCCCTCTCACAGGCCATCCCAGTGAAACCTTCAGGACAGGTGCAGGAGAAACCTCCCACCAGATTGTGGCAGGTGCCGCCATTGTGGCAGGGCGAAGGCTGGCACTCGTCGATGTCTGTCTCACAGAGAGCTCCAGTGTATCCTGGCCTGCAGCTGCAAGCGTACGGCTGCAGGGGGTAGTTAGAAACAAGGATCACTGGTACACTTTCTTCAGTCTTCATATCAGGCCCGACACTGAGACGCCGCTTGCAGCTGCCTCCATTCTGGCACGGGTTACGTGTGCAAGGATCATGGTCCACCGCATCTATTTGCACCCCGCTCTGTCTGTATAAAATGTCTTTGATACTCTGGAAGAATGTAGCCACGCCGCTGGGGTTGACATATTGTCCATGGCCCCGTTTCACAGCTGCCATCAGGAAAGTCTGATTGTTGAGTTCAAACACTCCATAAAGCAGCACCCCAGTCCCTAAGCCCGCTAACTGAGAGTTGGCAATGCGTAAAAAGCTGAGGTAGTGATTGGTAAGGAAGCTTTTGACTCCTTCAGAATGGAGTCGGATGAGTATACTGTTGTCTACTGTGGCATTTGTGAAGCCCATGAAGAGGACCCTGGCTGTATTGCTCACAGACCCATGGACGCCATCACTGCTGCGAACCGTTAATTCAAATGTTCCATCTGTAGAGCGGGATTTTGAATTGAGGTTGCATGTTCCAGTTGGGATACTAAACAGACCAGAGGAAGGCGGAATTAGAGAACAGTGGAACCTGTCCTGAATGTCAGGGTCTTGAGGTTTGACATCTCCCAAAGAACCTCCAGGGAACATGTTCCCAAAGTAGTGGACAAAGATTTCCATAGACCTTGGCTCTGAAGGGTTGTCGTTCTGGTCATTTATTTTGACATGAATTGTTCCCGTTGAGGACATCTGAGGCACACCAGAGTCCTTGATTACAACAGAGAGGTAGAAGTCACTGATCTGTTCTCTGTCGATCTCCCGACTGGTGGTTAGCACTCCAGCTGGACTGAGGCTGAAGTAACTATTAACAGAGCCAGAGTTAAGCAGGCTGTATATGAACGGGCCTTGGTTGGGTGGCAGATCAGGGTCGGAGGCTGTGAGTGTTGTAACTGCGGTGCCAGCTCTCTGATTCTCCATTACCTCAGCGTAGACAGTTGTCAAAGTTGGCCCATTATCATTGATATCTTCCAGATTCACAATCACAGTGGCACTTCCAGTTGAGGGAGGTGAGCCAGTATCCACAGCAAAAATAGTCAGATTGTACACAGGCGTTTTTTCTCTGTCTAGCTCTGCTGCCACTGACACCTGCCCAGTTTTTGGGTTAATGGTGAAAATGTTTTTATCAAACTCTGGAGCAATGGAATAAGAAAATCTGCTCCAACTGGGAACAGAGTCTGAGTCCTCAGCACTCACAAAGGTTACCAGTCCACCAGGGGAAAGACCCTCACTAACCTGAACATCATACAGTTCTTGGGTGAAAACAGGAGGATCGTTGGCATCAAGAATTGTGATGTTCACAAACACCTCGTCAATATCTGCTCCACGGATGCTTCCTGCATTCTTGGCCAACACCTTCAGTGAAACCTTTTCCTCTTTCTCACGGTCTAGAGTACCTGTGACATAAATCTGGCCAGTTTTCTTGTTGATGCCAAAGCCCTTCTTTCTGCTCTTCCCGAAAATGAGGTAGTAAACCACTCCATCATCTCCTTGGTCTCGATCACTGGCGAAAACTTCCCCGACCACTGTGCCTTTTGGAGCGGCTTCAGAGATTTCAAAGTAGTACTGTTTGGAGACAAAGCGGGGTACGTATTCATTGGCTCCCTTTAGCTGTATGTTGACATTGGCGAAGCTGCAACGTTCTTCGTCTGGGACATTGAAGGCCTTTACTGTTAAATGGTAGACCTGCTTAGCCTCGTAATCCAAGAAGCCTTGGGTGGTGATGGTGCCCGTGTTTGGGTCAATAACAAAGAGGTCGCTGTCTGATGACTGTATTACATAGGCCATGACTGCATTAGCGCCTGAATCGCGGTCTGTGGCATTCATTTTGACCACAGTGGTACCACTGGGAACGTTCTCCTGCACAATGGGAAAGTACTCATCGGGATCAAACATGGGAGGATTGTCATTTACATCAGTTATATGAACAGTGACAGTAACATAACTTGTTTTTGAAATCCAACCACCATCAATGGCTGAAACTCTAAGATCATGTTGCTGCTTGTCTTCAAAGTCCAGAGGGTGAAGTAGAGACAACACTCCAGTTTTACTATTAAGTGCAAACAGACCCTTGTCGTTGCCTGACGTAATGTTGTATATGATAAGGCCATTCATGTCTTTGTCTTTGTCTCTGGCAGACAAAGTTCTAATTGCTGTTCCCACAGCAAGGCTTTCAGGTACTGTAGCTGAGATTTGGCTTTGTGAGAACTCAGGTGTGTGGTGGTTTTCCTCTGTAACAGCAATTCGCACAGACGTCCTGGCTGACAAAGGAGGATTTCCTCTGTCACTAGCTGTAATGTCAATACGGAAAACCTTATTCATATCAGATGTTAGGGAGGAGGCAACAGTGATCCAGCCACTTGTTTTATCTAGCTTAAATTTACTTGAACTATTTCCACCTGTTATTACATATTCTACCTCAGAGTTTAAGCCAAAGTCCTTTTTGTCATGAGCTGAAACTCTCAACAGTTTGGTGCCAACTTTGACACTTTTAGTCACAGGGGTAAAGTAAGCAGATGAATCAAACTCAGGAGGATTATCATTGCTATCTACAATATTTACAATTACTGTTGTTTCACTCATTAAAGGTTTGATTCCCCGGTCTGAAGCTGTGACAATGAAACTGTGTCGATTTATATTGATACTACTCGCACCTGTTGAGTTTTGATACATAAGATGCTGCTTTACAAATATCGCTCCAGTGCTGGAGTTAATTCTGAAATACTCAGACTGTGACCTGATAAAATAGAATATCTTGCCGTTGAAACCCTCATCAGGATCTGTGGCTGACACCTGGGTCACCAGAGATCCCACCTCTGTGAGCTCAGGGTAGTCCAGATAGTAAGATGGACGACTAAATCTGGGAGCATTATCATTTATATCTGTAATGAATACGGTGACGTCTGTGCTGACTGTCCAGCCGGAGTCATGAGCGGACACTTTAACGATGTAATGATCAGTGTCTTCTCTGTTAAGGGGCCTACTGATGGTGATGTCTCCAGAACTTGGATTAATAACAAATGGAAGGCTTGTATCTGTGATTGAGTATCGGCTAATGGCGTTGGAACCAGCATCTTCATCCGTGGTTGTGACTCTGGTGACAGTGTAACCTACTGGGGCATTTTCAGCCACAGTGGCACTGAAGATCTTTGAGAACCTGGGGGCATTATCATTTACATCCAACACATTAATAAGCACTTTTACTGCTGTGCTTTTAGGTGGCAGTCCTCTGTCTGTGGCTTTGACTTTCAAATTGTACTGAGCCACCTTTTCCCGATCCAGAGGCCTGGTGGTTCTTATTTCACCGGTGGCTCGGTTGATGCTGAAACTGTTCTCCTTGTTGCCGTCAATGATGGCGTATTCCAACTGGCCATTAGGTCCATTGTCGAGGTCGACGCCAGAGACCATGAGCACCCGCTGAGGTGACAGATTCTCCAGTATTTCAGCATGGAAGGGATCCTTATCAAACACCGGGTGGTTATCATTCACATCCAGGACGGTTACTTCCACTTTCTCATATGAGGAGTATGGAGGAAAGCCCTGATCTCTGGCCTCAATCCAGAGAACATATTTCTGAATGTGTTCGTAATCCAGTTGGTGCCTGATTGATAATTCGCCTGATAGCTGGTCTATGTGAAAGGCATTGTCCAGATTTCCACTGGCAATGTAGTAAGACAAGGGCCCACCCCTCATAGAAGACCCTGTCACTGTTGTAACAATGTGGTTCGTGGGCTGGCTCTCGGGGAATGTGAATGAACGCTCCCTCAGCCTGATGACAGGGAAGTTTCCTCCAGTAACGAAGCGGACAGTCACGGTGGTCGTGTCGGTTTTGGGATTAGCTCCGCCATCTTTTACCCGAACAGTAAGAGTGACCTCAGAGGTGCCGGTTAGCTTCTCATTGGCAGTGATCGCACCTCGGACCGGGTCGATCTTGAATTTCTCTGAGTTGCGACCCATCAGGGAGTAGTGGAGCTGAGCGTTGGACCCCGAGTCCTCATCAGTTACAGTAACAGCGAAGACCAACGATCCTGGAAAAACAAAACATAATCAATCAGTCTGAACATGATACTTATAGGCAGCGAAAAATGTTGGAAAAGGAAGCGCCTCCTGGACTAAAAATAGGTCTTTTTGGATTGGTGCATGTTTGTAGAAATCTAAGGCATTCTCTCTTTTCAAAATATTAAAATTGTTATGGCCTGGTTGAGTTAGACCTAAAAAAAACCCCACAACTATACTAATATGTGTTTCAGCATGAGGTCTTCATCAGGAAGACTTAACTTCCATGACAATAGGCAGTTTAATATTTAATCAGAGTGACATGGAATTCATTATTGTTTCTTCAGTCTGAACGTGAATTAAAATGTTTGTTGTGTTTAGTACAAGTCTTAAACCTTACAACTCATTGGAACTATTTCACTTTAAAAGCCTTGTTAAAGGTTTTCATTTAACACTTAAAGACCTCCAGATGAGGTTTAATTTAAGTGGAATTTCTTTATCTATCTATCTATCTATCTATCTATCTATCTATCTATCTATCTATCTATCTATCTGTATATTAAAATATTAATTTCTGCATTTTGCATTGATTGGTGAAAATCTGGTATTTACCCATATTTGATTTACTGATAATGTAGATTTTATTAAGAACTCAAAGGTTTCATATCAAAACAGAGAAAACAGGTGAAAAAGGTTTTTTTTTATTTTATTTTTTTTTACAAAATATATCATTGACTTAATTTATAACAAACATCTACAACCACTGTAATGTGCCAAACCACATGAGTTTTACTGGTGAACCAATATTGTAGAGGGTGTCAATATTGCCATGATCTCTGAACATTCAAATGGGTCATAACTGATATAATGAAAATCAGAAAAAGTGCATTTCAACTACATCATTTAAATGACAGGATAAGTGCTTTAAAAGTTATTGAATATTTACATCAGTAGATGCTTTTAATTGCTGACAGCTGTTTAGGCCTTTGATCGTCTTAAATATAAATCAGATACAGGAAGTGTTGAGTTTGTATCAACAGTTTAATGTAGTATCTCTAACAGGGAAAAAAGTAAAAGAAGGCTTCAAACTAATTTGTGATCAATTATACGTATCAAAGAGAGGAAATTAGTAATAAAGACCTTCCTCTAATACAAGCCTGCTTCAAATAAAAGCCTGGTATCTTCTGCAGCTGAATTTAATAAAGTCACTACTTGAGGAAATTTAGTAAAAACTGGAAAACACCTGGACTTAGAGCTCAGCAACAGATTCAAATGAACAACTGCACACATAACTCTACGGCGTGTACTGACCTGCTGAAGTGGAGGCAGGGATGTGGGTGACGTAGGGGTGGTGGTGGAAGCGAGGAGGATTATCGTTGATGTCGGCCACAGTCACTGACACGGTGGCGGAGCTGGACAAACCCTGGGGCTGCCCTCCATCTGTTGCCACGACCAGCAGCTGGTAATTAGCCCTGTCTTCTCGGTCCAGCAGGGAACTGGTGATAATCTGTCCTGTAGCCGGGTTGATAGAAAACTGGCCGTGTCCTCCTGTCAGGCTGTAGCTGTGGAAAACAAACAGGACGAGTTTCAGTGAAAGTGTGGTAGAATCTGATAAAACAGGAGATGAGATCACAGTAATTAACCCCAGGACCCCAGGAAGACTAGCCTGGTGTTTGTGCGTTGGCTAATGGGGATCCTCCATGAAGAATAAACAGAGGATAAACAAACTCTTTCCATAAAACCATGAGTACAATAATTAAAAACAGTGATTTTCCAATGATTTTACACCTGATTTACATGAATCTGTTCATCTGTAAACAAGCATGTTTCCTTAGCAGTGTTAGGGCGTGACACTGGACAGTTTGGAGAAAATATATGTCATATTCTTGCATGTTATGCATCCTCCTGAGACCCAAGACAGTAAAAGTTTGGGTTTTGTGACCCCGAACCTCCTCCCTTACCCTCACCTGTCTGGATGCACCTCCTCACCCCACACCAGATATACTCCCTCAGCTGTATGCATGTACCCCCCCTGTCCATCTGTCCTGGTTTCATCTACAGTCTGTCCGTCCATGGGAGTAGATCCCTCCTTCACTGTGGTTCTCCCTGAGGTTTTTCTTTTTCCCACTGGGTTTTTGGAGTTTTTACTTGCTAAAAAAAAGGTCTATTGATGGGGGATGCCCGGGACATTGATCTATTTGCTTGACCAGCTGTTTACTAACTGATTACATGACTGTTTATTTTCATTGTGTGTGTTTTTTGTTTTCATGTATGTTCTCTTTTATTAATACAATGGAGATGTGCAAATGACACATTATTTTATTCTCTTATTCAGTACGAGTGTCTGAGTAGTTTTGCAGTTCTTCACATTAGTCATTTATTTCAAATATACTCTTAAAAATCCCTGATATTTCTGTTTTATGTCTAATTTTGTCTAATTTCAGCACTAAAAACTTACAATAACTTTCTTTTTTAATTTAAGTATTCTTCAAATTTCATTTTTTTCTGCCCATAAAGATTATTGAAAGTGCACTGAAAATGTGAAACTGCTCTCTATTAGTGCTTTTCTATCTCTTCAGTATATATGGCTTCACTTTATTTTCAACCTCCAGAGCCCAGTTCATATCACAGTGGCGTGACTGTGTTATAAAAGCTGTGCTTGATTTAAAAACTCACGAGTCACGACTGCCTTTAAATGACAGAGGAGTGTTTTAGTTCTGCATGGCGTCTATAGAGGGCACTGTTTGAAGCTCCACAAACAAAAAGCAGATGTAAAACAGAAAACATGCAACAATGGAGCACTTGAGTAACATCAAATTAGTTCAGTTGGTGATGAAGGTTTTCTGTTTTGCACTTTATCAAACGCAGCCACTGTTTTCTGCTTCACAGCCCACAGAGACCCCATGGGGTCCACGCTGCCTTGAAGCAACAACTCCAGAATCCTTCAGTGAACTTATTTAATAAATAAAAGAGAATAAAAGAGAACATTAAAAACAACTATTTAAAAATATACAATGAGCAAAACAAACAAACAAAGGCACGAACAAAACATTCAGGTGCTTTCACCAGCTTAAAGAACTCGCCAGCAGAACTTTTAGAACTTTCAAACAAATATCACGTTTCACTCTTTTTGTCCAGTGGGACCTGGACGTAAATGTAAACTGACACATACATGTACACACCAGTGCATATTTTGAAAAGACTTCTTTAAAAGCAACCATCTCCAGAGATGCTAGGACAAATTACAGATCAGTGTGTGAATGCACAGAGGAGGCAGAGCGTGTTTAGATATCAACAGAAACGCAGGCGTTGCGGTCTGAACACTGACCAGAAACAAGTCCGGTTTGGGATTTTATTTAATAGGCTGTGAGAATCAAAACTAATAACTGATGATAATGGTTTCTGGTCTCCAGTTAGGGCCCCAAACCCCCTTAAACCCCTGATGGGCACAACTAGTACTGTCATAGACAATTAACATCCTCATTACCATGTTTTGGGAAACTGGAGCGCGTTGCGGTACCCCCCAATGTGTACCCAGTGGGGTTACCGCAGAGACGGGAGGGGTGGGATCTGAGTCAGCGTCCGGCTTGGGAGAGACTGGCCAGAAGCTTTTACAAGCTCCCCCATGGAGGGGGCTATGAGTGTGAAAAAGCTGTCGTCCAGCTTGAAAACTGCAGCCCAAACAATGACTTTGGGTGTTGACTAAACTCTGAACTCCACTCCTAAAGTCCTGTCATCAATTGCAGCATCGACCTGGAATTTCGCAGAGCTGGTGATGAGGTAAAATGCTTCTCTAAAGGCCCGAGGCGTGCCAAACCCCCACGTCGTACGACCCTGAAGGCTATTTTCACTCCAGACAACCGAAGCAAAGTAAAAGTGACCTGATTACTCACAGCAGTGGAACTCAAACAGATCTCAGAAATGTACTTCTGAATTGAGAAAATGGCTTCAAACAATCCCTGATTATTGAATAAATCTGCCTGTATCATATTAAAATGTAAATAAAGCCATATGTGTATATTATATGTCCTCCCTGTATAAAATTATGTATGAAATTTATTTGACATATTTAGATTTTGATCTTATTTTCTTCTATTTAGCACATCTTTTGTCTCATAATTCAGTCAATAGCCTTAAATAAAACAGGTCCAGTTCACATAAGTCTCTTAACTGAATGGCAAATTACTTTAAAGGGGTTTTTTGTTCATGAATTTGTGTATTTGGATCCTAATAGTTCATAAAGTTTGAATTTGAACTCTCCAAGTGCTGCAAAGTTTAATTTTAGCAAAAATCCAGTGAGTTTCTACAACCTGTTTTGATTCATGCTTAATTTGTTATGTCTATAACTAGTTACATCACAAAATTTGGACATATAAGGTCAACACTTCCAATATAATTGTTCATCAGCAGCGGTGGTTGTAGTAAAAACTGAAAATATGTCCAAACTTTGAGCCGATTACCTAAAATGTTCAGTTGTTGGTTGAATTTACACTTTATGTAGACCACCGGAATATGTTTTAAAATGCATAATTCCATTTAAAAAAAGAAAAATATCACTTCTTTAAAGAACAATCACTCAATCAAAACTTCATATGAACATGTTTTAGAATTGGCTGTTGGTAAAACAAGTGACTATATAGAACACGTTGGAAGAAATTTTCAGATCTTTAACTTAAAAAAAAAGTATAATTCGATAATAACGAAAATATTCCACTACAAATGAAAGTTCTGCCTCCAAACCAAATACAAGAATGTATGATATGTATGATTTCATCTGTTTTATCTGTAATGTTTGACATAAAGCCTGGAGGAGGTTATAACCTGTGTTTCGATAGATGAGGCCATTTTTTTTTTTTAATTTATAAACAAACACTTGGAAATAAAGTGTTTTTAGTTTATTTTTTAATCCTTCTCCTTACCTTAGGAACTTGACAATGACTTAAAGAAAGCCTAAACTGATTTACTCCTGAATAAGATGAGCTGTTACGAACAATATCAACTGTTATGTGCTTCAACAACAGCATTTAGTTTACATTCCATTGTTGCGTGCTGAATACGGAAACACGAAATAAAGAGTTCCTTTGTTGGGGTGACTGAGGACATCCTGACTGTCCAATAATAACAGGACACTCAGCAGAAATTAAACAAAACACGAATATAAACACAGGGATGATTGGGTGATACCTTATGACACCGTTGAGGCCCACATCTGCGTCCGAGCTGTTGACCAGCAGCACGTCGGTCCCGGTCGGAGCGTCCTCCGTGATGGTCGTGTGGAAAGCGGAGGAGGTAAAAACTGGGATATTATCGTTGACATCATCCACCAGAACAGTCACCGTTCCCGTTCCGCTCAGCGACGGAGAACCTGGAGGGGAAACGCGGAAAATGAATGAGTGACAAAAGCAGTTAACCTTTTCTAAAGAGACACACAGAGGCAAGTCATTCCACTTTCCATTCACATGACAGACCTGAACATGCAGAATTTTCTACCTAACAGAATGACAAACTGCTTTTTGTGCCACAGTGAGATGGCTGAGGGGGAAACGGACACATGTGAGCACCATTAGGACCTCCATGTTGACTTTAGACACTGTTGACTTATTGTACATCACTTGTCATTTGCAGGATCTACTGGTTTGTAAGCAGTGTTGTGCAAGTTACTTCCACACTGTAATCCATTACAGATTACTTGTTACTGTAATTTTAAAGTAATTGTTACATGAATTCTGTATTACTTTTGAGTTGCATCCAGACTCTCTTCACAAATGCCCCCCCAGGAGAGAATTTGCACCCAAAGTACATGTGGATGGATAGTAAGTAACACCATGTTTGAATCCCAGTAGGAACACTTGGGTTTTTTTTCTCCAATATTTTTCATGTTCAAACAAGGGGCGTGACACCAAGGACATCAGTAGATCAGTGGTTCTCAACCAGGGGGGTGTAGACATTCTCTCAGGTGGACATGGAGGGGGGGGGGGGGGGGG
>JAPSES010000002.1:3548919-3605664 GCA_029822895.1 Maxillicosta whitleyi
TGATGAAGTAATGGTACTAATGTAATGATGAAGTAATGGTACTAATATAATGATGAAGTAATGGTACTAATATAATGATGAAGTAATGGTACTATCTAATGGACCAGCACTTATATAGGTCTAATGTTCTAAAATAAGTGTTCCTCTCACCTTACATGTGTCTTTCTTATATTTTTAAATATATATACATAGTCCTTTTTGTCATTTATAGCCAAGTAACCAAATACAGTAACTTCATTGACCTTGATTTTCTACACAACAATAAAACATTTTGTGACATTTCACAAAAGTAATAAGTAATAAGTATGAGTGTCCTTCCTATCAAGGGTTAAGACACTGTTACCTCATAATCCTCATTAAGAATAAAACAAAGACACTCCAGCCCCTTTAAGGCGCCGGCACACGGTGAGATTTCACTAATCTGATAAGTTTACAGCAACCATGGAGTGAAATGGATCTAATAATCTTTGATACAACTTGAGGTTTGGTGGACACTACAGTGTAAAAGCTGTTTTTTTTTGCAGTGTTGAAATAGGAACACATCTTTGGTTACCGTAAATGTATTCAGTGAATAAGTGCACATCCTTAAAAGACACACAAAGAAGCTAAACTAAATGGGTTCTGATGGTTAAAATCACTATTTAATGTGACCTCTGACCCCATGATAAGAAACAGAACAAACACTTGGAAACATCTGACATGTGTTGAATGAAATCTGGTATAAAACAACAGAAAATTAATGGAATAAATCTCATATTGTCTGAAGAAAATTGTTAAAGACATGTTAAGTGTGAAGGGAGGTCTGACTAAACACTACCACTTTGGTCATTTTTTCCCCATTAAACTTGCTTTTACGGCTGTATATACTTCACATATCAGATTAGATCTAAACATATGTGGTCATTAGAACGTTACCAAACCAATAAACCTACACAAGCTTTAGCACAGAACTGTTTAATATGAACTACAACTGAATAATACACTGCGAATGAACCCCGAATGCCTAAATAAAATGTCATCCGCATGTGTTGTCCATCGACTACACTGTATGAATGAACAATGAGGCAAAGCTCAGACATGCTGTTATAATGGGGGTATTTACTGTATGTGCGCAGAAAAACAATCCAAAGAAGAAGAAGAGAATGTGGACCCAGTTGTGGCTTAGTAAAAGAGGCCAGCTCGGGACGCCAATTTAGCAAAAGCAGCTTGAGGATAGTATTTTTAGCTCCATAACCACCAGTGTCATGATGATCAGTACATCATTCCATGCTGCGTTCGTCCTGGTTGATGACTAGATGCAGTGAAATGTTGGCGCTAAAACGTATACGATGAATTTTGTGGACGTCTTTTATTATATTTGACTATTGAGAATGTGAGTGAGTGTTCGTCTCTATATTTCGGCACTGTGACGAACTGACGACTCATCCACGGCCTAAGAGGTAAGAATTTAAAGATTCGGATTCTATTATTGATTTACGATTGACTTTGCATTAAAGTGATACATAAGGTAGTAAATTCAAAATGTCATAAATTTAAAGCCTTCGTATCAAGTCCTATAGAAAGACTATTATCAATCTGATCATTTTCAACGGTTGAACCAACTTTTGGCGACGACTTTTGGCTTCACGCGTTTGTTTTGATCGAGCACCTCACGGAAATTGCCGAGTATTCTTCGTGACCTTGTTTTCCAAGATGGCGGAACACGTGAGCGTTCAGAAGCTGTCAGTAGTTTTCAGTGATTCCTTTGTGATATCTATCGCACAGAAAGAAAGGCAATACAATCAGGAGAATAATCCACCACGATGGATGATCCGCTGGTGTTTCGGCCGAAGTCCGAAGTCGCGTGACCTGTGTTTTCTGAAGTTTCTGGGTCACGCGCAGTGCACTCAGCTGAAAAACACGTCCATCGGAGAATTTAAACATTGCATTTTTGAGGGTTTTTTAGGGCGAAGGGCGATGTAACCATTAGTGAAGGAAGCCCCGCGGCTGTGGTTTATAAGCACTTTACACAGACAGGTTTCATTTTGAATTTACTACCTTATGTTTCACTTTAACTGTCTTTTATATTTCCATCTCTGCACAGAATATACACATGGAATATTTACCTGCACCATCTTCACTTTTGATTCAGTCACATCTTTTTTTTTTTTTTTTTTACCACATAATACTTACATAGTGTCAGAATAAGGTTCAATAAGGTGTTTTTTTTTGTGATGTACAAGAAAGCAAAGAGTCATCCAAATGTCAAAGTAAATATCTGGATTTGTGACACAATGAAATAAACCGAGCGTAAAAACGAAATAGCGCTCTCTGTCGTGATATCGCCCAGCCTTGAACTCCTCCATGACGTTATCCCCTACAGCCCCGAAACCTGCGTTGGCGTGGGTTCAAACAGCATTTTCCACATCTTTTTTGGCGTATCACGTCTCACAGCATCATGTGCAGCCTCAGGACGTGCCTTCTTCACCTCCCGGGGCTCAGTGATATCACATAACCCCCGGCAGCTGTTTCTGTCCCAGACCCTCTGTCCGACGTGTAAATAGTTCAGATCTATCTTGTTACATCGCGTGGGCTGACAGATTTAGTCATCAAGGAACACTATATCCTGACAGGTAGGCAAATGTATGTAAATGACAGTTGTTTCACATAGTTATGGGTTAGGGTGAGACATTCTTCGGATTCAGGCGAAGGGCCGCGCGAAATAATGAGGTCAACGTCGCAGCTGAGTATGTGGTCTGTTTCCGATTCTTGAATTTCCCCCCCGAATTCCGTACCTGTAATAGTAAGAAAAACAATCCCGGAGCGGCGCATATGCATAAAATAACCTCCATCTCCGTTTTTTTTTTTTTTTTTTTTTTTTTTTGGAGGGAGTGACTCAACAGCAGAGGAATTCTCTCCAACGGTGCTGAGAAATGCCAGCATCTCCTCCAAACTCTCTTTGCTGGAATCTGGCAAAGGGAAGAGTGTCAGGGGCAATGATTAAGACGACTGCAGCCGGCGGGTGTCACCTCACGGAGGGACGGGGGGGAGGTGGGGAAAACGGTAAGGAAATATGCCTAAATCTGGAAGCGCGCAATCTGGCCCACCATTATGCGACAAATGACATCATTTTGCCATGGAAAGAGAGCTGTGGAAATGAGCAGAGGGGAAGTCAGCTGCCTACCAGTGGCTGCCATGCGCTGTGGTTACAAAACTATTTTTTCCATTGGCAAATCCTGTCCTTAAGACCCTTTATTCTTTTATTTCTGCAGTAGTTTTTGTACGTTTTATAGGTTTTTTTTTTTATAGGGCTGCATACAACCGCAGCCTGCTTTATTTCCCCCTTTTTCATCCTAAGTGCCAAATACAGTTATTAAAGTTTAGGAAATTTCATTAGTTTTTAATTTTGTTTAGTCTCAGTTTTTTTTAATTTACTTACTTATTTATTCACTTATTTATTTAGAATTATTTTTTTGGGTGGGGTGAGGGGTGTTGATAATTGATACAGTTCTTTTTTTTTTTTTAAGAATACTCGTAAAATTCTTGACCAGAAGCTGAAAATAGAGGATAAAACTAAAAGTTAAATATTAAAGATTAACCTTGATGAATGTATGTATAATATTAAGCAACATGTAATAAAATGTTATTTTATTGGGTATAACTCTATTCTGTTGCATTATTCATTTAATTTTCTTTTAGTTTTGTAGATATTTAATTTTCATTCAAGCCAATGAACACATTTTATCTCACATCTATAACACTGCTGCCAAAAATAGTGTTTTTATTGCGCAATGATAAAATGCTGTTCAGCAGATGATGCACAGTTATTTTAAGATTTTATCAAAGGAGATAAGCGTATTTGCTTTGGTCATTTCTTTATTTATTCTTCACTGTTCTTATGAGAATCTGCTCTGTGTCCTGATAACATGTTTTATAATTACAACAATATGTTCACTTTTGTACAGCTTTGTCTTTTTAATTCATCTTTTCCGAAATAAAAACAAAATAAAAAAACATTGGGCTTAAAAACCTTATCAATACATTTCTAATTCTCTCACCATATTTGTTTTTAACTAAATATTAAAAAGCTGGTTAAACGTCTTATTTCTAATACTTATGTATTAATCCGAACAAGTCGTATATAAAAACGACGTTAACAAAATCTTTAAATATTATATATGACTATTAACCCATAAAGACGTAATTTACAGGGGTGATAGGGGGTCATGACCCCCAAAAAATTAATCACATCATTCTTATTAATAAATATAATAACTATTTTGCATGAATAATTTGTTGATTTTTTTTCCTTATTAATTTTATTCATCATAAAAATCGGAGCATCTCTGATCATCTGGTAATGTGATGTGCGTACATGGTACATTTTTTTCCTCATTTCCTTTGCCAGATCAAACCAAGTTTAACTTTTGCCATGTTTTTTTTTTTTTTTTTAATTCAAAAGTAGTTTTAGTTCAAAAGTAATTTCAGTAATATAGATCTCTTGTATGACATGTAATTCATACCCACTCACTTCAAAAATTGAAAGATTTTCAGCCTGCGCATCACAAATCCCAGCAGTTTTAAAGCCCTGCAACAGCCCTGAGTTTGGACCCCCCCAATATTTAACCCAAAGTTACGCCTTTGGAACCTCAGATTAATAAAAGTGGGTTTAGATAAATATGACCCTAAAAATGTTAAACATAGAAAAAATAAATTGGACGCTGACACTAAAGTAGCACTGTTTCTTTATGGATTAAATATTAATTTAAGGCTCTAAATGTGTCTTAAATGGTGATGACTCCAACTATAGCATGTTCTTCATAGAAACAGTGAAACCTAAATATCACTGTTTGGCTCAAAAACCACAAATTCGCAGATTACTTGTGGTTCAAAACAGATAAGGCGATGGCGACACCGCTTCACCTCCGTCTGAAGTTTGCGCCACGGCCATAATCTTATTGTCGGGGTTAATCACAGGTCACTCGGTAAAGCAAACTGCCATGACCTGACACTCTTCTGCCGGTGACTGCAGCCGCTCATCGTCTGTTTTTACCTCCCGCTGAGAACTTATCAGCGCCGTCACTCAAATCTACGGCTAAACGGTGTATTTTTACTTGAGTAATTTTGCTGTGGTTAGAAAATAGTTTCGGAGGCAAATGCCACTGATGGCTGACGGTCCAGCTGAGTGTGTGGGTGTACACAAGTATGTGGAGTCCAAATTATTATTACTGCACACAAGGAATTAGAGCTGGAGTCCAGAGAAGCTGCTGTGTTAATCAGTAAAGAAAATAGTGGACCTTGTGGATTCATGTTTCCATAAGGTGTTTTTTTTTTTTTTTTTTTTTTTGCGCAGAAGAGCGATGTGAGTCACAGTACGTCTGTGGATACCATAAAGGAGAAGTCAGAGCACAGGCTTTGGTCGGATCTGAGCAAAGAAAAGTTCACATTCTGTCCTGATAAAGCACCAGGTTCCACTTATTTACAGTAAAATTAATACAACGTTATGAGGAACTAAAGAGCTTTTGTTTATAGTGGGTTTATTTTTAGTTTTTCTATTCAGTGATGATTCCTTTCGCATGTTGATTCAGCGCAGGTTTTTTTTTTGTTTTTTTTTACATTGGATGCCCTTCCTGACACAAACAGGTTTACGCCCCCTTGTGGCTATTGGGATGTATAGCATAAAGAACCAGATTTCCCAAGGATTCACCTGGTTCTTGGACCAGCTATCTTCAGCACCAAAGTCAGTGGCGTCAACCACTGAGCCACCCAGTCACCTCAGTATTTAGTATTTTGATTAATTTTGTAGATTTAGTGTTTACTTTTTTCATTTCAGATCAACTGTATTGTCAATTTTTAATGTGCATGAAATGAAAGAAAACAAAAAAATAGAAAATAAATCAAAATTAAGTACACAGAATAATTTAGTAATATTAGGAAAAGTCAATATAAACAAACGTATACAAACTAGATATTACTGTACGGATAATATATATTTAAACTAAAAGATAAGCTTCATTATTACACATTTTGTTTATTCTGTTTTCTTTGTGCTTCAATTATGTATTGTGGTTAATTTTTCAATTCAGTTCAACTTTATTGTCAATTTCGAATGTATTAAATGAAAATAAAAAAAATATTAAAGAAGTCAAAATTAAGTATGAATAATTAGTGGTAATAGTAGTAGTAAGAGTTTAGTAACATTAAGAAAAGTTAATATAAACAAACATATACATAATAGATGTTACTATAGGTTTTTTTTTAAAAAATATATATAGATATAATTCTGTTTTCATTGTGCTTCTATTAAGTATTTTGATTAATTTTGTTGATTTGGTAGTTACTTTTTTTTTTTCAATTCAATCCAACTTTATTTTGTTAATTTTGAACGTGCATTGAACAAAACTCTGGCACAAAATAAAAAATTGTAAAGTAAGAAATCAAAATGGAGTACAAAAAATACTTTAGTAACATTACATATACAAACAAACAAACATATATGTAATAGACGTGACTGTACGGATAATATGTATTCAAGCTAAAGGATAACCTTCATTATTACATATTTGTTTATTCTGTTTTCTTTGTGCTTCTATTGTGTATTTTGGTTAATTTTGTTGATTTAATGTTTTTTTTTTTTTCTTCAATTCAAATTTGTAAATTTTTTATGCACATTAAATGAAATTCCAGTGCAGAAGTAAAGTAAGAAAATGAAAACATTCAATGGCCGTCATTATTACACATTGTCCTGTTATTGCATTTATGTGTATTTGCTACAGCATCATGTCGATTTTTGTCTGTAAAATCAATATGACACTATACATACAGGACACACAGGATGGAAATATTGATCCTGATGCACAATGTCTGCAAACAAGATATACAACACAACATAAACCAAACAACATGCACAGCCAATGGTTTATCATTATGAAGATATTCATATTTATAAAGGATTTAAATCATTTAATTATATTATGTAGTAATATAGTTAATTGCTGTGATGTCTAATGAGTAAACATAATAGTGCACATGCTTTATAAAAGTGTAAATTCTAGCCTGATTTTGCTTATTTTACTGATTTAATTTAATATTGAAAAGTCAGAGTTCTTGTTTCACTTTGTTATTTGTGTTTCAAGGAGTCGGATGAGAAATTAAATGATGCCAAGTGTATATACTGGGGGGTGGGGGGGTTCAGAACTATCCATAAAGCACTGCGACACCAAAACGACGCCTCTGAGATGAAGTTCAGTCCAGGTGATAACGCCGTCTCAGACGATGAGGTTTTTTTTTTTATACTTTATTCCACAGTGATAGAAATACATCAGACTGATGGTATTCACATAACCATTTTATCCTATGAAGAACAGCCATTACACTGAGGGATGAAGCCGAGAGATGCTGGCGTCAGTGCACCTCATTTCACACCATCAGAGCGCTCAAAGCGTTGGAGCCACGTGAGGATTCCTCCTCCTTGCTTTAATTTAATCTAGAAGTACCATTACCATTTAATTAAACGCAGCACATTCCCCTCAGATCTGGGAATGACACAGTTGGGGCAGTGACAACCAAAACAGAGCCCTCTGTTTGATATTTTACAATAATCCCAAAGAACATTAAGTGGTTGTTAAAGTGGCGGTGGGAAAGACATTAAAGTGTCTCCTACACTGCAAAAAGTGAAATCTAATCTAGATGAAATATCTTCACTCCAGGCAAGATGTGTTTTTGTCTGGTTTTCTTTCCTACGAGGCAGCTTTTCTGTTTCACGTCACTTATTTCAAGCTTTTTTGACCTTAACTAACTTCATATGATTTTATGACATTTCACTAGATTGACACTAATACCTGCTTTGTTAAATAGAAATATCTTGTTTCAAGCAACTCTTTAAATATTAACAGATTGACAGATAACTAGAACTCATTGTTCCTGCAGATGAATACACTGCACAACAAATGAACCTCATTCATCTTATCTTTTATTAAATAGTTTTTTGTATCTAGGGAAATACACCTGTTAATGAGGGTACCTTCAGACTAGTTATTTTTATTTGTTTACAAAAAAAGTCTTGGCCAAGGACATTTTCCTGTTCTGTTTTCAAATAATTCAGCTAATTATAAACAACCTGTACCATATTAGATTGAGTTTTGTTTGTTTGTTTTTAACCCGTAGAGGCCCAAACAGCCACCATCCCCTGATCTAAACTGTTAAATACCTGTTGATCCACTAATCTCATCAATACATGTAATTAATTTGTATAAAATGCAGTTTTTTTTTTAATCTTTTCGTGGTTATCAGATATAACCTATTTGGGCTCTGTAGTTACCGTGGAAACAGCATCATCTTCTACAATATTGATTCACCAGTAAAACCCATGGAGTTGGATCAATGACAGTGGATGGAGACACTTGTTTTTGTAATATCTTTGTTAAAAAAATGATCTTTTCTTAATTTTTTAAATCAGTTTTGATGTAATTAAGTTCAATTTTTCATGACCCTTTACATGATTTGTGAATTAAATAAAGGAAAATACACCAAATAAATGCATATTACAGATAATAACTTAAAAAAAATGGTGATAAATCAGTTAATAATGATAGAAATAGGAAAAAAAAAACACATTTGGGTACTGCCACAAAAGTAGCGCTGGGTTAATCTGTGTTTTTCTAGTCTAATGTTTTCCTGCTACGTCCCGATCTAAGCCTTAGCGCGGATCACACATGAAGAGAATGGGAGAACCCAGAATAACCCTGAGGACTGGGCGTCCAAAATAACAAGCTGAGACTAAACTTGACCAGCTGACCATCTGCTCACGCCCTGTCCACCCCACAGACCCACAGACAGTTTCCTCTGTAAGCCTCTCAACCCAGAAAGCATTGTCTAGCATAAGCATATGGCGGGGTCTAAGCACCTTATTAGTGTACATTACCACCGGACAAATCACATTAACCTCCAAGAAGGTGTTGTGACCATACTTTCGGAGCCAGAGGGGGGTACAAATACATGTGTTAATGATGATTAAGTTATGTGTTTTCTGACCGCCGCAGCTGCTACGTGGGCGAACGCGGCTGTGAGAACGTTGCAGGGGGTTAATGCGTAGAAAACAGCACCATCCGCCTCCTGGGAAAGGCCGCGAGTCGACCTGTGTTTCTCAGATTAAGCCGCGCTAAGACACAAGTTTGAGTGTCTCTGCTGGAACAAGAGATAATCTGTTCCTCCAACATACTGTATGACGGAGTGATGTTTTAGCAGCAAAACACAAGTGAGCTGAAGTGCACACAGGAAGGATAAACAAGCGGACTCATTAAAGTGGGATGTCCAGGACAGGTTGAATTAGAAGAAGACGGATGAGTTTGTAAATTTACGAGACAGCCCATCTGTAGCCTGAAGCTTAAGGCTAAACGGTTAATTACGGTTTATGGACTACGGCTAGATTGTGTTCTTAAGGGACAGCGTAAATAAAACACATCATTACTCCGAAGGGGGGGAAGAATTGGCCGCCATCGAGACGAAATTGACATTTTTCTGCCTCTGAGAACCTGTTGCTTTGCGACAAAGCTTCTTTTAATGCGACCCCGTCCGGCAGCCATGAAAGGCTTCGGCGGAGCTGGGTTCAGTGTGCGAGCTGTCCCACTGCACAGTTTGCCAAACATAACAGAGTAAACAGAAGTTTTCTCACAGTTAACAAGAAAAAGAGTGAAAGGGATACCTCTGCAGAACACTGCCACCCTGTATATTTGTAATAATGCAGCAATCTCAGAAGCATGAGTTAAATTAAATGTTAAATGTTGTACTTGCTTGTTTTTTATGGAGTGATGCTTTTGCATAATTTTTTCCCCATATGTTATGGATAGGGTTTGGCGGTTTGTAAGCAATGAAAGCATATCGTCAGAGAACATATCCCACTTTTTTTTCACGTATTTTAGGGCGAGTGGTGAGATTTAATGAAGTGATTTGCCTTTGTGTTTTTATTACAATGGTGCTTTTATTTGACATGTTGGTTAATATTTGGAAATCTCACTGTTTAGCAGTTAAACGGGTCAGTGACTGTTTTCAATTTTACAGACAACGGTCCCAACAGATCCTAACAAGTGTGAGGTGGAAAATGTTGGTGCATGAAACTGCTGGTGGAACTTGCTCAGAACACAGTTCCATAATGTTCATACATATGTGTGGAACATAAATCTGAAAAATGACTTCTGAAGTAAGTGTGTTAGGAGTGAAAGCGTCCTGCACATGCACATTTACACGTGAATTACACTCTACAAGTTATTGCATCTGCAAAGCACGGTAGGATTCAGAACAACATGTTCTGACTGGAAGAGAAACAGTGCAAATAAACATCATTAAAGGTGTATTTTGCAAAGGCTGAAGCACTAATCATCCAAGCCACACCACCTCTTTAAAATGTTAGTTACCAAAACTATTTATATGTTATTTACACAAACATGCAGATCCAGCAATTGTTAAAGGGTGGGCACCAGGCAGGGAGTAGAAAAGCGAAAACAGAGTTTAGGAAAAAACCCTCTAAGACCACATTGTTAATACAACGTTTTTAAGAGCTGATCCAGAATGTTACTGCTCCGTTAAAGTTCATTTGAGGAACCTGATATTTTATTTGGCCACATCTTGTGTTGCCACTAGACTCCAGACCAGCTGAAAACCTTTAGAAATGGACCATGTCAAGGATTTATTATGGCATGTGTCAGATAATGATCTAGCAACACCACTGCTATGAGTTATCAGAGTGTTTCAGCTCGTCTTTTGTTGTATATTTTCATTTGTCTGATACGAAATTAATGCAGATATAAACTTGTGCAAACTGCTCCTTCTTACTCATAATAAAATAACCTCTGTCATCGTAATTGATGTCCAAATCAGTATTAAAATGCCTTTTTTTTTTTTTAATTAATGGTTTTTGCAAATGCATTATCTCAAAAAAACAAAAAACAAACATTAGTTATGCTAAAGTTATCTTAGTGATAGTTCTGTGCATCACAGTTCATATCTAATATTACCAGCACGGACATGTGACCCTGTTAGAACTCTGGAGTCCAGAATGTGAAAAACATCTGGAATAACTTCCAAGCTTGGAAATATGATCCTCAAAGTCTGTCTAAAATGTTATTTTTTACTAGTACGGCTGTTAATAGAATGCCCTGCATGCTAACAAAGTGTGCCATTAGCCTACCAACTGTGGTTGTTTGTCATTGTAGGTGCAATAATTGTTGGAAAGTGATGTTTCAACCACTTACTACTCTGTAATTTGTTTATTTATTTATATTTTGGATGGGAACAGAAGTACCATTGATATTTGACACTGAAGTTTTAAGTATTTACAGACAATTCTCACTGAAGTGTCAGAATAGGGCTGATAACTCTGATAATGTTATGTCACTAACTTCACACTGCAGTGAATCACAGATGTTCAGTGGCTGTAGAACTGTAAGATATAATAAAACTAATGTATGATTTTTTTTGTTTGTTATTATGAGACATGTCAATATGAACTATAGTGAGACATATTACATTACAACAGGCTGACAGTGAGGGGAATTTGTAGTGCATATAGTGTTTACCTGATTAATACAGATTGTATTTGCTTGTTCCTAAAAATATACAGTATATATCCTTAATGATTGGAATATCTACAGTTGTAGAAAAAAATATTAGACCACCCCGTGTTTTCTTCAATTTCTTGTTCATTTTAATGCCTGGTACAACTAAAGGTACATTTTATTTGGATAAATATAATGATAACAACAAAAAATATATCATAATAGTTACATTTCAGAGCTGATATTTATCCATTTTCCATGTTTTATTGATAAAAACCAAAATCACTTCAGTTCTGACATTAATATCTATGTCATTGTACTGACAAAAACAGTTCTTTTCTGTCTGTTTTAGTCACATGATACACACAGGAGTTAGTGCTGGGTTGTTTTTGATGACTTTTGACGATCTAATAATTATTCCGCAACTGTATTTTACAACTACAAAAAGCCATTTCATCACAGCCTGTAGCTCAAAAGGCCGACCTGTTGGGTAACCCTGCTTAGAATGGAATTTTGGACAACTCTACATGACACGCTGGAGACTGGCACATCTTTATCCTTATTAATTAAGACTGGAAAAAACACACTAGATTCATGGGAGCCATTTAAGAGAATAAAAGATCCCGGTTTAAATGGGGACGATCATTAAAGGTCTTTATCTGCTAAGAAGTCATTTAGTCCCTAAAAACTTCACCCAGCAGTCAAAGGCCACATACAAACAGCGTGGCACCAAGGAGGGATGTGAAAGACATGGGATTTCTATGCGACCATATCCGCCGTAATAGGCATGGGCCAAGGGATTTACTGTGCCTTCCCTTTAATAAATGTGACCAAACGCAGTGCATGTCAATGTGCCCCGAGGACGCTCTCACCACCACACGCAGACTCACACACAAGTACGAATGTATACACGCACACACACACCGAATACACAATAGAAAACACATTAAGTGCAACCTGCAACAGCAGACACTGAAAAACAGATGAGGTAATCCACAAAGCACAATCTCAGTTTTAAACTAACTTTCAGCTGTTTTAACCCGTAAAGACCCAGCCACCAGTAACACAAAACATCTACATATATTCACCGTCTAATACCTGTTTAATTAATCCCATCAGTACATGTAAATAACTGGTGTAAAATACAGTTTGTCATCTTTTCATGCTCATCAGATATGACTCATTTGGACGTTCAGGGGCTCTGTAGTTACCGTGGAAACACCATCATCTTCTACAACATTGATTCACCAGTAAAACCCATGGAGTTGGATCAATGACAGTGAATGAAACACTGGGTTTATGTTCTATTATTGATATCTTTGGGGGAAAAAAGTCAGTTTTTGTTCAGTTTTCTCGGTTTCTGATATAATAACCCTCAATTTTTATGTGATCAGTGAATTAAATATAGGAAAATACCTCATTTTCAGCCAAAAAATGTAATAACATTGTTAACAATATTATAAAAAATTACGGTGAATTACTTAAGAAAGGATAAATATACTGCCAGAAAGTAGTACTGGGGTTAAAGTATCTCTAGTACACTCATGTAACAGTACTAATAGCACAGTGTGACAACTCCACAGAAGTAAAGGTTCTATGAGACAGAACTCATTTAGGTAAAAGTACAACTATTATCAGCTAATTACATGTAAAATGTGAAAAGTAACTAAACATTTAACAAATGTTCCTTGGTTTTATACCGCGGTCTAATTTAATCAACAACCATGCATCACATTCCATATCTGCTTTTCTGTTTTCAGCTTTATGATGATGTATTCCAGCTAATCCTTGAGGGTTTTTAAAGAGCGGATTTAGTTTAAGAGGGAAGAGAATTTTATAATGAACCCATATAAAAAACACTTAATGTATCAGTTTCTAACAAACATTCAAAAAACAACACATACTGAACTGAGCTGAGAAGAAAAGCTGTAACTTAAAGCTGTCGAAAAAGTGTTAGAGAGGGGGAAAAAAAATTGCCTCATTAATATTTGAGCTGTGAGACCTGTTGTATCAAATATGCTACAAACTGAAAATCATGCATGAATATTGGTATATGAAAATAAATGTTTTGGTTGTTCAGAAAGACCAATAAAGGCTCCATTTTCAAAGAACTGGAGTTTTCTGTCAATGATTTAATGGTTCTTGCTTTACAGGGTTAATCTGTTGTAAGAGCCAACACCTGATGGGTACTGTCTACAGATGGTGAACTACAAATGTTCACTAAAAGCCTGCAAAACATATTTTACTGTGTATCTCTGTTGGACATCTCATTGTTTAAATTCTTCCATGGGGGAGTACCGTATCCTTTACTAAGCACTTGTTTATAAATCTAATTTTCCTGCAGCTGATCCTAATTGTTCCAACAGCCAGCGGCCATCCAGCGCCCCGATATCACCCTTTATCTCCACTGTTAGTTGACTCAAAAATGTTTCCATAAACAAGGAAGAAGGAGAAAAAAAACAGTCATATCCCAGGTCTGATCTTCAAGTTTCCTCTCAACAAGACTCCTTGTAAAATACATTTATAGAGCCTGTATGAATGCCACATTTCAGGGGCTGCACTCATACTTTCAAATAATGACGGACGTTTGCCAAATTCTGCTGTTTCTCCTGAGCCAGAACCCATTAAAAGAACCAGCACCAGGTGAGCTCCTTTGTTTCCACCCGTTTCATGACAGATTTCAGTCAGTATTTACAAGAGCGGGTCCTTAAACTCTGCTTGGGTCACAATTAATGGGTTTACCGTCACCAAAACAACTGAAAAGCGACGGCTATGTGGAAAAAGTAACCGTATTAAAGTGGCAAAAGGATGGAAACAACACACACCAGAAATGAGAATATACACCCATGTCCTGCAGACGTCCTAGTTTTGTCCTAAACATTGACTGTAGATAAAAATCTGAGAGTGAAGCTAAAATATCAAGGTTAACAGGGCGGCCATGTTGCCTCTGAGATGACCCTCAGACTTTATTATTATTAAACTTCATATAGCTTTTTTTGTCTCACTTTTTTCCTTAAAGCTTCTTTCTATTGCATTATTTAAAACCCTTTACTGATTTCTTCCCTTTGACCTTCGTAATTAGTAGATTGTTAATTTCCAACTTCCGTCTCCATCTGAATATGACACAAAATGACCATAAATTATAACATATATACACACGCACACACGTTTTGCATAATAATTTCTTTTTTTACAGTCTGTTTGTTTTTGTTACCCCTGTCACAATACATTTAGCACGAAATAAATAAAAGTTGAAAAAAAATCTTCCGTGAGTGATTGACCTTGCGGATGTCTTCATTATTTACACTTTTTTTTGGTTTTATTTAATATACGATTACTAATTTGTAGTTTATTAATTTACGGTTGTCAAGACTGTGTTGCTGTAAATTAACTGGGGCTGTTTTGTGTGGTTATTTAAAAAAAAAAAATAATAATAATAATAATAATTCTTTTTTTATTTAAATGAAACTGAATAAACAGGTGTTTTTTTTTTTTGTTATTGTTCTGTGATTATGTATTTAATTCAACCCTCACCCTTTGCCCTTCAGTTAGCTTCATATGACAATACTCCACGGACGGATAATGGGCAGATAATGTAATTTAAATCCTTGGCTGCCAGAGTCATACTTACACAGTGAAGACTCTGCGTGATAAATCCTCCTGAGCCTTTTTTTTCGCCATGTATTACATGGTGTTTTGGAGTAAAACTAGTCAAACGCAGCAGCAGGGGAAGATAAAGGCGGACTTTAACATGGTAAGATGGATGTCTGTGGTTGAAAATGGGTCATGGTAGACAGCAGACTTGGAGACATGTCTGCACCATCCACCTTCAACATTTCCTGCCAGATAGCGCCTGGGAGAACCATTTCCCCCCACTGTCTCAGCCGAGGCCTCAAAAATGTGAGAAAATGCTGCTGGGTAATTTGGCCTGTACTATGATTATGGGGTTTTTGATATTTTGATATTCTACCCCAAATCCCTTTTTCTGCCTCTTACCAACATTGTACTGAAACGTCCTGTCAAAATATTTTGGAATTGTTGTCAGGGCTCTAAATATGGACTCCTTGTGAAGCGTACAAAAAGGGATCGAATCCTAATTAGTATGTTCGCTTCTTGGGCAACTTTGTCCATGTGGCAAACCCTTCTGTACATGAAGCAAGAAAATCTAAACATTACGTGAAGAAAAAAAAAAACTATCTTTTTTCGCTTTTGTTGCTTGGACTTTTGACAGAAAAATTGATTGGAGTCTTTTTATAATTAAATGTCTCCCAAAATATAATCTCCTCTACAATTATGTGAGTTATTTAATGACGGGATGATAATTACTAACTAGTGGAGTGATTTCTAAATGCCTAAAAGTACCTGATATTGCTTTGAAGAGATGATAACTCATGCAACATCGTCCCAATTCTCACCGACAGTCAAAAATACACAGCCTTATGAACGGTCACATGGTCAGTCCAGGAATGAAACAGAACCACCCTCAGACCATCATGGCTGTGCCAGAGCAGCTCAGTGAAACATATACTTAACTGGGATACCATGTGATTTGGCTGCAACGAGGATACGCATGTACTCCTTTAACTGCACATTAACTGGCCTCTATGCAATAACAAGTTAACCTTTTATCTGGCTATAACAAGCTCTACCGCCATATCCAAATAAACAGAGGATGCTATTCAATCGAATCCGCTGAAAGGACTTCTGGGGAATAGGTCAAAAAACACCCACTATTTTGCAAGCTAAAAATGCCCGAATGTTTAGGTTATTGTGCCACACAAAAAGAGCACTGTGCACGCTGTGAAATCAAAATGCTGTTTGTTGACATTGCTGAGAAATATTCTTTTTGTCCTGGGTTTTTCTGGCTGATTACAAAATATGTTTGAAGTTCGCTAAAATCCAACGTATCCATGTAAGGATATATTACAGCCGATCCGGGGATAAGCTTAACAAGGTGAATGTGGCAAGACTTCAGACATAAACAACTGATTTTGATGCTATAAACTGAAATATGACACATGAGTACAGTCGAACTTTTTATAAGACGACGGTATCAGCCACCCTCAGAGCTCCAAACATCCTCTGTGGTCCTACCTGAGTCGGTGGCTGTGATCAGCAGGATGTATTTCCCTTGAGCCTCGCGGTCTAAAGTCTGAGTCAGACTCAACTGACCGCTGGACGACAGGCTGAACGCACCGTCATCGTTCCCGCCGCTGAGCATGTAACTCAGCTGGCCGTTGGCACCTTGGTCATCGTCTCTGGCAACAACCTGGAGAAAAAAAACAAAACAAATAAGACTTTTACGCGTTTTGAAATCTGCTTTTCCATTCTCAGCAGAAACAGAAATTTATGTGGAACTGGAGATGTGAGCTGGGGAATATACTGGTATTATTTAGGGTCTTAGAGGCATTCTTTGGATGTTTATAAAGTCCATTCAGTGCCTCTCTGTTTAGATTCAGAGTAAAGACACTGTACAGAAAAAAAAGACCACATTTCTGGTCAGAAGGACAAACACATAACATTTTTAACATTATCAAAGAGTTGGATCTTAACAGGGATAAGCATTTGTGGAAATATCTGTGAAACAAACAGAAGGGAATATCATTCAACATAAAAATACCACAGTTTTTTTAATGTATCCTACTAAACACGCACGGTACCTAGCACTAGCATTAGCACATAGAACACAGCATTTATTTCAGTTACTTTGCTTTATCTTATGTTTCATGTACTTTTTGTGTGTCTACTGCTTGTTTAAAAGGTCAAAGTGTGCACACACACACTTAGCATTAGTGCACAGAACACACTTAGTATTTATTTCAATTACTTCACTTTATCTCATGTGTCATGTAGTTTCTGTGTATCAGCTACTTGTCTTAAAAAAGTCAAAGGTTAACTCGTTTTGATTATCACCAGTCTCTGAATTTTACCCATCCTACTGCAAATACACAGTAGCATTAGCATTAGCATTAGCGCATAGCACAGCATAGGAGCAGTGAGCTTCCACTGAAGGCATTCAGGGACCTGTTGTACCTACATGTACCTGTATTTAATGTCTTATCTTGTTTCTGGAGAAGAAATGTTGTTGCAGTTTGTATGCCTTTAAATGGCAAAATAAGTGGAATATTAATTTTCATTAACAATGTAAACACTTCAGAGAATACAACGTCATGCGTTAAATGAGGGAAAAATCCAGACTATTTTGTTAGCATCAAGAAACACATAAAAGAATCAGCTTTGTTCAGCTTTATTAATTTTGTTATCCAGAATGGTTGGCATTGCTTCAGTATTTTAGCCATGAGCATTTTTCACTCTGTTATACTAATATAAATGTGGCAGCTTGTACTCAGCAGGACCACTCCTCACAGAAGCATCACCATCACTGGGCTCAGCTGCACCATGAAGGTAATTGTTGGAGGAAGGACCGTCATTACTCATTTACTGTGTCTAATCAGACTTTCCCAAGAAAACCAGAAAGTCACAGACTTTACCTTTTCACCCGATTCTGCTCTGGGAATAATGGTTTTTGAGTATTAAACCGATACCCAGTCTAATTTCCCCCAAATGCCGCAACATTAAACTACCATATTTCACTTGTGTGCCGTGATGCATTGTGGGCTTCTCAACTTTTCCTGCCGTGTTTTCACACACAACCGTAGCCAGGTTAGCATAGCATACAGATGTGTGGAACAACCGACGACGTCTGGAGCTTTTCCCACTACATAAGTATAGCCTCATTTCCTCAAATGCGGCTCAAGCAAAAGAAAGTGGAATTGATCCGTCACTCTGTTTTTCCCCCCCTCTTTTTTTATGTGGCATGGCTCATTTAGTCATCAGGGTGGTTAGGACCTTAATTGCCTTGTCATTTAATTTAGCCAAGTTTCATATTTCGGTGAAATCTTATGAAGTCTTAATTGTGCAGAGCAAATTGCAGTCATATTTCACGTCTTTATTATTTCAGTCAGGTATTTAGCAAAAAAACAGACCATGCTAAATGGTGTAGTACACTGACACCACACTTACAGCTTTACTTATTAAATTAGTGTTGCGACAAATTTTGTTAAGGTATTAGCTTATTTACAGTCCTAGGACTCATTCACTGCCGCCGTTTCACTTAGGAGGTCCCGTCTGTGAATGTTAATGAGTCTTAACTGTTTAACTGTCAATGAATGTATACAAAAGCAGCTGACATACGAACCTGTAGAATGTTTTTCGGGAGGTTTTCCAGATTCTCCTGCACGTGCACAGAGTAAGGGGAGAGCTCAAACACAGGTGAACAGTCGTTGACGTCCAGCAGTACGATGTTGACGGTCGTCCGGTCAACTTTCGGGCTGCTGCCGCGGTCTGCTGCTTGGACCACCAGCGAATACGTCGAACGGGTCTCGCGGTCCAGCTGCTTGGCCACTGAAATCACTCCTGTTACCGAGTCAATTCTGAAATCGGAGTTGCCGTTGCCCCCCGAGATCGAAAAGCGGATTTGTCCGTTGGTACCCTCATCGGCGTCACTGGCAAACACCTGGATGACATCAGTGCCAGTTAAGGTGTTTTCCTCGATCTCGATGTCGTAGATATTCTGCGAGAAGCTTGGTGTGTTGTCGTTGACATCCAGAACCATCATAGTCACGTCCATAGTTGAAGACAGAGGAGGGTCACCTTTGTCTGTAGCCACGACAGTTATGGTGTAGTTGGAAAGCTCCTCTCTGTCCAGTTCTCCGACCAGCCTGACGTCTCCATCAATCGTACCAATGCTGAACTTATTACCAAACGGTCCTCTGAGGGAATATTCGACGTAGCTGTTGGGTCCGCTGTCGGCATCTGTGGCGTGGGCGGTAAACACAACCGTATCCACCGGCGTGTTCTCCTGTATGTACGTCATCTTCTGGGAAGTGAAGGTCGGCGAACAGTCGTTGACGTCCAACAGGATGATTGACACCTGGGCAGTGCTGGTGAAACGTGTCACTGGAGGCGGAGCGAGGTCGTTAACCGTGATCACCAGGTTGTAGAAGGACTGGGTTTCTCTGTCCAGGGCTTTCTTGGTTTGGAGGACTCCATCCTTGGAGATAATAAAGTGGCCTTGGGGATCACCTGATGCGATTTTGTACAGCAACTGCGCATTCGGGCCTGAAAAACATACCAAAGAGTAAATTAGTGGTTGAATATGTTTAATTCTTGTGTGTTTTTAAAGTGTGAGTATAAATGCAGCTCGTCAAAGGGTTGAATATGGCTCATAGGATGAATTTACATCGTGAAAATATTACATTTAAGATATTAATAGCCCAGGATATTGAACTTATTTTAGTTCAGGGGCCACATATAAAGCAATTACATCAAAAATCAAAACGTAATAGTCAAAATAAAAACAATAGTATAATAAACTAGAAATTATGAGTCAAAATGTTCTTCTTGGTTTAATGTGAAACTACGTCACGCCAACAAATAAAACCAACTCCAAACTTTTGTTTTTGCTTTTAGTACAAAAAAATAACATTAAAATATGAAAACATTTACATTAACAAACTATCCTTTGGTAATAAAATGCGAATAACCTGAACAAATACGAACAACCTGAACTGTATGAAGTTTACACGAACAATTATTGTAGTTGTTAAAAACTATTTTAACAATAATCTGTTACTAAATGTTTTGTGACTTTGTAGTTCCAATATGTAATGCATGTGTATAAATGAAAAGTAATATTCTTAAATTAGTTTGTTTTAATAGTCTGTAAATGTAAATATTTTCAGAATTTAAGTTTTTTTTTGTTTGTTTTTTCTTTTGTTTGTTTGTTTGTTTTGCGTTAAACCAAGAAGAATATATGGAGTTATTATTTATATTATTATGTTCTAATTTTACTGGTCCGGCCCCTGGTCTATAGGAGGCTCAGTACAGACTGATTTAAAGCAGCCACTGTTTCTAGATCCATCTTTACTTGCTTTTTTTTCAGGGTTTCTCCACATTTCCACCAGTTTATTTTAGGTCTTTTAAGACCTTCATGAATGGATTATAACTTCCCATGCAAGTCTAATGTCTTTATACTGAAGTTCCATTTCTTGCACAAAGGTTCAGTGGGCTTCAAATTCATTATTTTCACTAATGTTCAACCGAGCACCACATCCAATCAACTTTTAAAAGCTGTTTGAATCATAGATAAGGCCTAAAATATCGAATTAAAGTATTTTAGATTTATTAAGATCCTGCAAAATTTCTGCTTTTTAAGTCATTGTTCTTAATGCAATCAATCAATACAGCATTTTTTTTGTTGTTTTTGTTATGCTGCTCAGGGGAAGAATGTTCTAATTTGTCAAAAACCTATATTTAACTGTTTGGCAAGCAACAATATGATTTTTTTTATCTGTCAAAATGGGTTTATCTCCAACTTCTTCCTTCAATATGCCCTTGAATTAAAAAAAAAACACCCGTATAACAAAAAACTCATGATATAATAGACGTCATGTGCCGATATTGCTGACTGGCATCCATTGTTAGAGACATGATTGTGAACTATCCTGAATAAGGCGCTTATATGCATTATCAACATCCATTTCCTCAAATTGTGCATGTACAACAGCTGGAGCTCCGACTGCGAGGCTCGTCCTCCAAGAACTCGATCAATTCATGCACCATGACAGATCGCTATCAAAAGAGCAACACCACTGCGAACCATTTCCTACACTGATAACGCGGTTGGAAAATCCCTTCCAACAGAAATATTTTCTGCATTTAAGTGACATAACTAGAGTATGACTGAATGAATGGATGTGGTAAACCTTGAAATCAGCCTTCCTCTGAAAACCAGGGGTTAAAATGAGTTTAACCCATAAAGACCAAGTGTTTCTTTTCCGCCAGTTCCCAAAAGATTTTTTTTTCTCTATATATTTATTATTATGTTTGTGATTTATGACTATTTATTGTACTCTGTGTTTTGAGATAAAATGGTATTTTCTTATTCTATTCCTCATGTAGATGTTCATAACTTGCAAAAACATCACTGACATCTTTTAAATCTCATTTTTATTGACTTTTATGTTGTTATGTTGTATATCTTGTCTCTTTTTAATGTTCAAATATTTAATTTCACCCTGTTTTGGTTCTTCATTTATATTGACATACATGATGTTTTATTCCATTCCTTCATTTGTTACATTGAATTGACAGCATTACTTTATTCCCTTTATTCCCATCTACTTCGATACATTCAAATGTATTCGTAGTGTCATGTTTTTGAATTTGCTGTACGTATCTCTTTTATTGTGTTGTTTTCTATGTCTTTGTCTATTTTACTTATTCTTGTTTTTCTTTCCTTTCTTTCCTTCTGCTTTGTCTGTCAAAGCACTTTGTAAACTCAATTCTAGGTGCTATATAAATTAAAGTTATTAGAATTATTATAATAAATAAAGTAAATTCAGAGGTTATCATATCAAAAACAGAGAAAACATGAGATTCAGTGACTTTTTCTGCAAAATATGTCATTAATTCAACAAAAAACAAGTGTGTCCATCGACTGCCATTGATCCAACTCTATGGATTTTACTGGTGAATCAATGTTGTAGAAGATGACTGTGTTTCCACAGTAACTATGTAGCCTCTGAACATCCAAATGGGTCATATCTGCTGATAATTTAAAGCTGAAAAACTGTATTTTACTTATATTATTTACATGTATTTATAGGATCAGTGGATCAGCATGTATTAAACAGTTTACATCAGTAGACGGTTTGGGTCTTCATGGGTTAAATTGAGCGTCTGTAATCCAACTCAACGGGGTATTCATGTGTAAAGTGCTGCCACCTTCCCACACTTCAGTGTGTATTTACAGTACATAAGTAATCCCTTATCAAAAGCTTTAGTGCTACTTCCATCCCAGTTTAGGCTACGCGGTCTGTAGACAAAGTCTGGGGGTCAGGGATCAGGGCTTAGGAAGTGCTAACAATGGCGGTGTTTTATTTTGACAGTGCAGAGCGGCGTATACTATATCTGAGCGGACGACGCGGTCAGATTGTGTGGACAGTAGAGGAAGACGCCAGACTCTGGTTGAGAGCGAAGCAGTGTATTTCCCAGGAATGTAGGTCACAATAACCACATTAGGCCTGGATGAAGCGGTAATTACAGCGGAGGAGAGTAGCGGTGACTGTTCAAATACCGCACGGCACTTCACACGAAACCGACCACCTGAAACGCAGAAATAACTCAGCCCGCTTAATCACACGCTGAAGATGGCGTATTTCATCGAATCATTCATGCATGGCACAAAATATAAATGAAAAATAAAATGTAGGTTTGAAAGCTTCTGTGTAACCAACAGTCATAACAAAATGACAGGCATACATTACATTAATCTGCTACGGCGAACTCATGTTTGATTTATAGACTATGAAAGTACACCGCCGCTTTAAAACACCCTCAAAGGCTGATTTTCTCTAAATATTCTCATACTTCTGGGATGTTTGTACATTGACTCAGTGTCACCAGGACTTTATTTGTGCTGCAAGTTTAAGGAGAACTGGATGAGATATGAGTCTAAAGTCTCACGATGTCAGATGTTGTTCCCCTTCGTCGTAGGTTTTCTTTGCGATGCTTCGGCTAACAATAAAATAAGAACTGCACACTATACAAAGATACATTCTAATCAAAATTTCAAATAGAATCGCATAAAATGTAGAAAAGTGTTTTTAACAGAGTTTCTGCTGCATGTGTTTCATCAGCAGTTTTTGATTTACTGCTTTTTCTTTTACATTATTTTCCACATACAAATTGCCAAATACAAGGAAAATCGACTAATTCAAATTTTAGAAAATTCTTCTAATTTTTTCTTGGTTCCACAGACTCAAGAACCATTGTGCAATAACCCTCACTTATACATGTTTGTGCTTCTGTCTACCTCAATAACCCTGCCACTTTGCATAAACACTGTAAATATTGTGATTTGACTTATTTATGGATGTTTATATTTACAACTATTTTTATTATTATTGTTTTACCTTATTCTTAGTCTTTTATTTTGAAAATTTTGTACAGAGAGAGCACAGTTAAACCGGTCAAATTCCTTGTTTGTGTGTACAAATTTGGCAAATAAAGCTGATTCTGATTATAAATGTACATAAGTTTATTTATTTTTTCCTTTATTTGCTTTATTTTATGACTTTTATTCTTTCCAACTCCTTCAATGTAGAGATTTATTCATATCTTCTTTGATAGAAATATCACCAGTATCACCAAGTCTGAATATTTTGAGAAAAATCATACTTTTTATGAGAAAAAAAAGGGTTAATATTATGAATAATCAAAATTACCACATCACCCAAATGCATCAGTCCAGCAGGTGACAGGTTTAATCCTGTTACTACAGACATTCCACTAATATTATGTAGACTTAAATAATAGAACTTCTACTTGTTTTTCCCCTTAATACTAAGCAACTCAATAGATTAGTGGTTTACACTGCTGACTTTGGTGTGGAAGGTTGCCAGTTCAAATCTCGGGCAATACGCTATACGTGCCTATACCTTGCAAATCGCTATGGATAAAAGCATCAGCCTAATGTAATAATAATATGTCAAAAAACAAAGCTGATTATTGTAGTATACTCCATTCTTCAGAGACAAATTGCAGAAAATACTCAATCTGTCATTCTAATACTTCACAGTCCTAGTGAATTATGCTTCAGTATATCCTCCTGCGACCCAACAATGCATTTTTTTCCTCTGTAGGAGACAAGTTTCACAGCTTTACTAAAAGAAAAAAAACAAAAACACCATCCATTGCCAAGAACATTCCATAAATAAGAAAAAAAAAAACCCAAAACAGTTGCCTCATGTTGTTTCTCTGTAGTCGTTCTACCTCCTGGTGTGTACATACCGTCATCAGCGTCCACGGCCCCCACGGTGACGATGCTGGATCCGGGCGGCAGACTCTCGGACACAGACGTGCTGTACACGGTGGTGTTAAAGACGGGCGCGTTGTCATTCACATCCAGGACGTTGAAGTACACTCTGACCGTGCTGGCCTGCCCGCCGCCGTCCAGGGCCTTGGCCGTCAGGATATAAAACTGCTGAGTCTCGTAGTCCAGCGGGCGCGTCACGTTGAAAACACCCGTCACCGGATTCAGAAGGAACGTCTCGTCCTCGTCGTCTTCCTCCAGTGAGTACGTGACCTCCCCGTTCACCCCTGAGTCAGAGTCGCTGGCCAGGATCGCCGCCACGATGGAGCCTGTGAGAGGCAGACGTACTGTTACACAGAGGCGATGAGCACGAATTTACCGGCCAACAGCACGAAATAAGTTTAATATATCTGCAGGGGGTTATTAGGATTGTTTATTGATACCACTGAGGCAGTAATAACTCTGCCAGTTCTTAAAATAACAGAGATTTTTACTTTTTTGGAGCCGAAACATCTCTATTCTGAGGTATTTACAGTGACGCTTAGAGGCGCTGCTAACACCAACTGACCTAATGTCGAAAGTAGTTTTATTAGCGTATTAATCTACATTGCAGCCTAATTAGGACACTGTTCACTGATTTATTTTGTGTTTATTAAACCATGTCTTTTCCTTGTAATACGAAGCAGCAGCAGTGACGACGCAGCTCCGCCAAAGCGCTGTCAGTGTAGTTGTAAATCCTACTTGTTGCTGATATGTTTCCACATAAATCACATGTAGGTTTTGGTACCTTTAACCTTTTAAACTCTTGATTTTACCCTAAAGGAAGATACAGAGGATTTGGTAGAGTTTCAATGTCACATAAAAGTGTTTATAAAGAACTTTTGACAAAATATCAGTCTCTAATATTTGAGACTCTTGATGACATTAACAGCAGAGTCAAAATCTGGGTCCAAATACTGCTTTTTTCCCCCTCTTTTCTTTCTGAGCACCAGCGTTTTTACATTTTTTCCCCAAAGAGGAGAGAGTTTATGTGAAAAAAAGAGTGTTTTTGCATGAGCTGAAATCTTCTGAACTTCTCAGAAAAATGCTGGTGTCTTCCAAACAATCAAACGGGAAAGTTTGTTGTGACCTTATTTGTCTGAAATATTGTTTTAATTCAGATATTGAGGTTTTAGGATAAATTATTTCATTACTTAGTAGATAATGGTTTGTTTTATACCTGCTTTAGTTTAAACTTTTATATAAAAAAGTATATCGCATAGCATAGAAGCATAGAAGTTAAGTATTATCTGTTCTGCACACACACACACACACACACACACACACAGGTGATAAGAAGTAAACTTATTGTTGGCATAAGTCGACGTCCCCCATCTGCCTGATCTAGATAAGATAACGCTAATTTTAAGACCAATCCATTTGTACGGGTGAGCCGGCCCAGAAGGAGAATAAATGTAGAATTCACTGGGTGATCGAGGCTCTCCGGTTCGTTGAGTTCTCAGCGCTGAGCATCTACTTTATTTGTGGTTAATTAATTAATGATTAAATTGGAGACCGAAATGAATCCAGACTCATTCTTGGAGTTTCCAATAAAAGAACACATTACAGGTCTGTATAGAACCTTGAAAATGATCCATACAGCGACAGAAAAAGCATCATTTAGGAGTAAATTGGCAAGACAGTAAATACATTTTATACTTATATTTTTATATTTTAAGAACATCTGAATGTTGCTGCTGTGTACTGTTACATTTCCCCATGGTGGGATCTATAAGTCTTATCTTATCTTATCTTATCTCCTTTTTTTTTTTTATCTTATCGAATCGTATCTTATTTTATCTTATCTCATCTAATTGTATCTTGTCTTATTTTATCTTATCTAATTGTATCTTATTTTATGTTATCTAAGTGTATCTTATTTTATTTTTATCTAATTGTATCTTATTTTATTTTATCTTATCATATTTTATTTTATCTTATCTAATTGTATCTTATTTTATCTTATCTAAGTGTATCTTATTTTATTTTATCTAATTGTATCTTATTTTATTTTATCTTATCTTATCATATCTTATTTTATCTTATCTAATTGTATCTTATTTTATGTTATCTAAGTGTATCTTATTTTATTTTATCTAATTGTATCTTATTTTATTTTATCTTATCATATCTTATTTTATCTTATCTAATTGTATCTTATTTTATGTTATCTAAGTGTATCTTATTTTATTTTATTTTATCTTATCATATCTTATTTTATCTTATCTAATTGTATCTTCATTTATCTAATTGTATGTTATTTTATCTTATCCAATCGTATCTTATCTTATTTTATCTTATCTTATAAGGGTAAAAACTGTGAAAAATACTTAAGCTGAGATGTTAATGAGGTTAATGGTCGTTGGAAACATTATGCTTTCTATAAAACTACCAAAAACATGCCGGTAGTAGATTTACAGATTTATATTCAGTGTCTGGATCACAGATTCACATTCAACACTGTGACAAATCTGTTTAAGTATGCCGCTCCCTCTGCTTAGAACAACCTTTAAAATCACATGACATGGCCAAAGTGATTCTGACAGACTGAGACGCAGAAGGTTCTGGGCGTAGATGTTTGCTGATTATCTGCTGTTCCGTGATTCTGTAACATTTAATGTCATTTATTGCGTACGTGTGCCGTGTACAATCACCCACTGTCCGTCACATTCCTTGCATTTCAAATGATGCATCTTACAGGTTTTTTTTTTAAGGTCAAATGCAGATCGTACCTGGAGCCATGTCTTCAGGGATGTCAAATGAATACGTCGCACGAGAAAACTTGGGCGTGTGGTCGTTGACGTCCTTAACGGTGATGTTCAGCCTCATGTCTGACGACTGCTTCCCGTCGTCTGCTCGCACCAGGAGGGAATACTTGGAGCGGCGTTCCCGGTCCAGTTTTTTGGTGGCGATCAGGTCACCAGACTCGGGATCGATCCGGAAACTGTCGTCGGCCCCGCTGATGATGGTGTAGGTGACGAGGGCGTTGGGACCCTGAGGTGACAGAGAAATTCAGAATAAACCATGATCCAGTGAGGATGTGATACCTGATAGGATGCACTGTTGTACTAAAAAACTGCACAGTGTAATTTGCATAATTGAATTTACATGTTTATAGACAAAAACCATAAAACTAACATGAAGCAGAAATGTGGAGTCAATATTTGTTGTGTTTACAGCTTCATTGTTTCACTTTCCCTGAGCTCATCTTAGGCAGCGAACCAAATTTAACCCATTAAGCCCCGGTGTGGCTTTTATGGCACATTGGAAATGAGTTTTTCTCTGTATTTGCCCTTTCTTAAGGGATTTATGGTGGTTTATTCTAACATTATCATCTTTATTTTGCATTTGGTAAGTAAAAATCTGGTATTTTTCTTTATTTTATTAAAGGAAATTCAGAGGTTATTATATCAAAAATAGAGAAAATGTGAGATGAAGTGACTTTTTCAGCAAAATATATCATTAATTAAATAAAATACAAGTGCGTCCTTCCATTGTCAGTGATCCAACTCCATGGGTTTTACTGATAAATTAATGCTGTAGAAGATAATGGTGTTTCCACGGTAACTATGGTAACAGTGGCCTCTGAACCAAAACCAAATTGGTCATATCTGATGACAATGAAATTGAACTGTTTTAAACCAATTATTTACATGTATTGGTAGGATTACTGGATAAAAAGGTATTAAACAATTTAGGTCAGTAGTTCTCAATCATGGAGAGATGGAGATAATCTGTATTTAACCCTCCTTAAGTGATTTATCACCATTCATTATACTCCACATTTTGCAGTTTTCCCTGTAAATCACGCGTTTTCCAACATTAAATTCCCTATATTTCATTTAAATATTCAAGAAAACTTAGTAACTTCAAAGGTTATTATGTCAAAACAGAGAAAACTAAAGAAAAAGTGACTTTTTCAGTGAAGATATCCTTAACTGAACATAAACCAAGTGTTTCCATCCATTGTCATTGATAGGACTCCATAGGTTTTACTGGGGAATCAATGCTGTAGAAGATGACAGTGTTTCCATGGTAACTATGGAGCCTCTGAACATCCAAATGGGTCATATTTGATGACCATGAAAAGATGAAAAACTGCATCTTTACCACAATTATTTACACGTATTTATAGGATTAGTGGATTAAAAGGTACCGAAGATTTTATATGAGTGAATGATTTTGGTCGCCAGTGTTTGGTTCTTTATGGGTTAAAGTCCATATTTCCCAGCTTTTTTTTTAGAATTTTTTTCCGACTCAGGTTCTCAGGATTTAGTGCATTAAAAAAAAATGCCAGTAAGTTAGATGTGCTCTGCTGAACTTTGTGTGACGCTGGTTTCTCAGGCCTCAAAGCAGGGTCATGATTACAGACATCAAAGAGACTCAATCTGTTAGGAAATCAGACTGTTTACCACACGTTAGCGTGTCGTGTCCCCAGATCAAACTACTGGTCTGGCGTGAATGAAACCCTTCACAGTGACTTTTGCACAGACACTGCAAAGAAGGGGCATGTGGTTTGAGAAAGCACCATGAGATAGAGTTTGAGATGTTTGTCCAAAAAAAAAAAAAAAAAAAAAAAAAAGCACAAACGGGAGAGAAAACAGAAACAGAGGCAGAAGTTCAACCTTAAAACCAAAATGTCATAAATACTTATTCACTTTGGATATATGTATGGGAAAAGTAGGTCAAAGTTAAAAAAAAATTCATCAATTAAAAAAAAGAAAAAATTCCCATTTACTTAAAATGGGTGAAATTTACCACGTTTGTAGCAGTAAAACTATTGGTTGAATTTAGGCCAAATTGTGTTTATAGAATGCCAGTGACTCAGAATAGATGTGATTACATTTTGGGAAAAATAGCTTTACGTTAAAAATTTTAAAGAATTTTTTCCCCGTTTACTCATAATGGGTGAAAATTTCTAATGTTTATAAAAACATCAATTTTGTTTAGATTTACTCCAAACTTGCCACATATATAGATATGCTGACATCAACACACACACAGACATGATGACATCAGCTGGATCGATGAATAACCTACATTATATGTGAGGGGCGGGGTTTGTTGTTGTGCCTGGAACCATTTGTTAAGTGAAAACACACTTAAAAGAATATTATCAGCAAAAAAACAAACTGTGGCTATACCACATAAATTATTCATATAATGCCTGTACTTTTAACTATATGTTTAATTTAATCATGAAGTAAACAGACAAAAAATTCAAATAACAAAAAAAAAAAAAAACTTTCTCAGCTGAAACACAGTGTGGTTTTAAATTAGTCAATGCTGTTGCCTGGAAAAAATAACTCCGCATAAGCTAAACTAGACCTTTGGAAGTCACACATGAGCAATAATGAGTCTCAAATAAAAGATGAAAACTTTATGATAGCATAACTGTTGCATCAAGTCATTTAACTATAAGAAAATCTGGGGCAATAAAATCATTTCAACCTGTTTCCAATAGGAATCGAACTTGAATAAATGTCTCACGTGAAAGTCTTATCTAAAAGAGGATCGGTCACGCCAGAGAGAGAGAGAGAGAGAGAGAGAAAAGAAGTGGCACAGAAGCTGAACGGTGATATTCTAGTGAGAGTCCGTCTGTCTTTGAACTTCTGGAGGCTATAGTGTTCCTCTATAAATGCAACTAATAGATCCCCTGTTACCTCAGACAAGTACAAGCAGCATGACACATGTGATCGCTATGGAATAGGAGAGGACGCCCGAATGCGATATGACAACTGAATGAGGCCGGTGACAGAGGTTGACGTTTATATTTGTGCGTCGGACAATGGAAGATCAGACAACTGTCTCACTCCGCGTCTTCTGCTAAAAAGAAAAAGCAACATCAAAAAGCTACTGCTATTCAGCGAGATGAAGCCAGGGCTCTGATTACAGTTGGTTAAGAGCGAAGCTAAAAGAGACTCTTTCAGTCATGCCTGTTGTTTATGTGATGCTTTTTGATCCTGCCCGGACAATGGGGGAGGATTATGAGCAGAACCACGCATTAAGCTGTTCTGTAGCTGCGCATCGACACATTTACTGCCGCGGCGGACGGCGTTTCTCGCATGACGGATGATGGAAATACTTTATGCATGTGTAACCGAGAGCGCCGTCTCCCATTTAAAACTGACATTATTTTTTTATCTGATGTATTTATTTGTTTATTTATTTATTTCTTCAGATTGGGAAGGAGCAGGATGAAGAAAACGTATGATACCTGACCCGTTCTTAAAACCGTTACATTAAATAAAAGTTTAATTAATAAATAAATCCAAAATCCATATTAAAAAAGTGTGTCATTACCTGTTTTTAATAAAGGTTCACATTAATATTACATTTGGCTGACGCATTTAAACGAATTACAAGGTATAGGTATGTATAGGATGAAGGGCCTTGCCGAAGGGCCCACCTGGGATTCAAACTGGCAACCTTCCGCACCAAAGTCAGCAGTTTAAACCACTACGCTATCCAGTCACTATTTTCCTTATGTAACCTCTTAACCCTTTCATGGATGGTGGACAGTTATTAAAATGTCCATTTGTAGACATAATCTATATGTGGTATCCATGTTCATTTATCATCCACTATTACGCCCAAAAAAAAAATATTTCTGAAAGAGGCCGGTTAAATGTTTTCTTTGCAATTAAAGTGTCAGAAAATGTCTATTTTGCCATTTATTTTTCACCTTTCGGTTTCGGAAGAACTTAACTTTCAATATATTAATTCATTCTTCTTCTTCTTATTATTATTATTATTATAAATAATAAATTGGACTTATTGGAGCATATTTATTATCAGAAACAACTGTAAATCTCCATAATGAATCTTTTTGAGATTCCAAATATAAACTTTCAACTATTTTACATCTGTTCAAACTTACTTTTTGGTTGTAAACATTCAGTATCCATGTAATGGTTTCCTTTTTAAAATTATTATTATTATTTCCATGTTTTTTAGCCAGTGGGTAACTCTCTGAAACAGTTCCACACATTGCTGCCGTAAAGCGTTATAAAGTGTCAGAAAGCTCAGGATCCAAATGCTGTAAAGTGTAAAATGCCGCAGTTGCTAAAGGGTTAAGCTATAAGACATTTGTTTTCCGAACACCAACTTAGATGTTCCGTTCCTATTTCACAATCAGGACATTTATTGCTGCTTTAAACTTTTAAAGCCTTACTCCTCTCAACTTCTTTTTGCCATAAGGCACATTTTCCCCTCTCACTCCCCTGTTAATATCAATATTTCAATACTAACACTGGATAAAAGACTGTATAATATAGTATAAAAGGTGTCAACCAGAAGCCCATGGATATTTTTTAGCCTGATTTTTCACACTTCTGCTTCTACATCTTGACTTTATGAATCGCAACTTTGGGGTTTTTTGTTCATTTATTCCACTCAGATTGTTTTTGTTGTTGGCTTTTATTGAGCGAAAAAACTTTTATTAAGTGAGGGTAAGCTATCCAAACCACCAAAGTACTGGCAGATGAATATTCATTAATGTTTTTCACCGCACGTTGTATCGCATATAGTGATTAACCTTTTAACAGTGTTTTTCATCAATATGTTACCGATGGAAAAGTCCTCACATCTTTTATTACTGTTTCTTGTTAATAATTTACTATTATATATGAGAATTTGATGATTTTTGACCCATTTCATGGTTATGTTAACGTGAATCTTGCATTTTGCTGCTGTAGATGTTTAGATTTTAATTCATTTCAACTACTTTATACACTGTTGTTTAGTGAAATCAACTAAAATGCATCATATTCTATGACATCATCCCGTGATAGCAACAAATGTCTAAAAAGTCGACTTTTCAGCTCATTTCAGAAAGAAAACAGGCCTGTTCTGAAGTTTGTGACAATGGATTTTTCAGCTAATCCAAGAGGGTTTTACATGAGTTTATTTAAGAAGAAGCAGACTTTTCTCAGCCCATAAAGGAACATTTAATCCTTCAGTTTATCACAAACACTCAAAATCCACACATTTGGAGATATATAGACAGGAAGGGGATGAAGAGTTGTAATCTAAAAAGGAACGAAAGCTGTCAGACAGTACTTCCTTCAGAGATGCGGTGGGGTAGAAGTTAAAAGATGATAAAATGTAAATGTTTGAGTGCAGCACACGTTGGTTAAATGTGTATTTACATGAGTAAAACTAGTCTTACAGTCACAGTTGATAAAAAAAAGTGGAAAATCATAATAATGAAGTTATTTCCGTATTTGTATTGCATATACAGTGAAGTCCGACTGGTTCCATGTTCTTTTTTTTTCCATCTTTTTACAGACTTTGTGTTTAAATGCTAATGTACAGACCAGTCTGAGTCCGACGGCCAAAACGTTTAGTCTGAGTCAATATCGTAAGGCCAGGTTCATGACTCAATCTTATCTTTTTCCCGTGGCCTGTTTTATGACAGATAAAACCTCACTCTTTCTGACCTTGTCTCTCATTGCATTACCAGAGACGTGCTCTGAGATCCAGGCCCAGTAAAAAAAAAAAAAAAAAAGAGGAGGACGGCGTGAGGTTCTGCTCATCTAAGGACCCTGCTGTCATCAATCAGTGGCTCTGGATCTGGCAATCCCATCAGCCACCTGGGCTACAGTCCGGAACCCGACGCCCGGGGTTTGCCAATTAATTTTCTGATAGGGTTCAAAAGCAGAGCAGGAGAAGTAGGAGCAGGGGGTCCATCTAGGCCAGCGTCCAACACATGCAAACCATGCACGTAACGAACTATTTATACACATTAAAATACCTGGAATGTCCCATTAATGCACCAACATGTCTGACTGGGCTAATCTCTGTCTTTTAACCTCAGTAATTAAGATCTTCTGCGCGCAAACACTAACACACTTGACCTCCACTCAAAAGTTTGACTACTTTAGCGCTCTCCAAAGACATGGTAGGTTGTTGAGAGGTGGAGGGGCGGCGCAGAAAGACGGGCGACCAATTAAACAGCGGCGTTCCGGGGAGTAAAAACTGAAGCAGAAGGAAACTCATTTAGCAGATGAGTGGTTTTTGGGAGCACGCAGTTCCTATGAGAAGCGAGAGGTGCGAAGCAGACAGCGCCAGCGGGGATACCGGGCTTCCTGTATGCAAGAGCGCAGGGAACGTGAGCCAATCATAATACAGACTCCTGAAAAACAAGCAACATGTTGTCACTGAGAGCTTAAAGATAAAGCCTCAGACCGGGAGTGATCGCACATGATGACTGCTGCTGGGTAAACCCGTTTGGAACGCACCTACAACTGCCAAAAGTGAATAAAATATCCCAATAGAATAGGGTTATTACAGTAGTAATAAAAAACTAGCATCGACGGATGTGTCATAACTTTGTTGCCTGGGATCAAAAGGCAGAGAAAATGAGCTTTTTGTACATTTTCCCAAAGGTTTTTGTACATGAAACTGGACTTTTGTTGTTCTTGCTAGCGATTTCTAAGCTAATGATTGTTGTAGTTGCCTAAAAAAAGATCTACACAAAACTCCAGCATGAACTTCCCATAAATCTTGCACATCTTACATATTAAGCTTTTAACAGTTGATGGTTTATAAAATGGCTTAGTGGAATAAAAAAATAAATATGATTATATTTCATATTGTTTTTTTATTCGTTCATACTACTTTTATCTTGTATGAGTCGAAAGTTTCCTCACAATACCTTCAAGTGAAACTTCTTAAACTAATATTAAACTGGAATCCACAGCCTAAATTGAAAAACTAAATCACAATAAAATCTAATGAAAATTTCCACAGCTACATTAACTCTGTTTTGCAGGAAGTGATTGTTTCTAGAACACATTATTTCTATCAAAAGGTCTGTTCCTACAACATCTATTGTTGCCGGTTTTTTTTTCATTAAAAAAGTTTTACCTTTTCTAATATTTTCCACATAAGGTCAGAATTCTAATAAAATGTTCACAGCTTCTTTGTACCAATGCACAAAAGGCGGTGTATTTTTTTCAAATGAGGTGAGAAACATTCAAAGTCCTTGACTATAATAGAGGAAAGACAGGGTTTTATATTGATTTTGTTAGAAGTCCAGTGCCACCCATTCCTTCTTTTTTGGGGTGTGGAAATGAGTACAGCAAAAAACGGATGCGTAGAACCAGCGTTTTAATGCCCTCACACATGAATCCCACATGTAGCACAGTTAAATTGGATGGGATCATTATGATGTCTGAATTCAGCCCGTCAGCTGGCCAACAGCTTGCACTCTTGGCTACTCTGCACTGGCTCACACATGTGGCTTTCTCAACAAGGGCTCCAGTGCGCTCTGTGCGTTTAGTGTCAGCGCAACTTAAGTTTCCTGCGTAAGGATGTGGGCAAAGACTTGGCTGGCCTCATATCTGGCTCGGAGTGAGAGCTGGAATGAAGTACAGGCTTCTATTTAGCAAAACCTATTCATGGCAGCTCTGAAGTTTGAAGTAAACATCTCTAGAATCTGTAATTCCTGAAGGCTCCTCGACAATTCTCTTTAAGTTTCTCAACGTTTGCCTTTTCATTTAAACCCCTGACTAACTTGTCTTTGACGCGTCTGTCATTCAGCGGCGGTATGTAACGGAGTACTTGTACTCGTGTACCGCACTCGTGGTTCCTTTATTCTTCTTTAGACTCGATTTAATCAGGATGTCTTATTAAGATCAAGATCTCTTTTGCGGAAAAGATCAGAGTACAATATAATTACGTATGCGCATTAAAATGACACACATGCACAGACCTGGTTAAACAACTGCAACTGTTAAAAGAAAATATCAGCCAAAGAGCTTTTATGTTTCAGCTGAATATGTTCTTTTTTGTTCCGACTCCATCTCACAGGCAGATGCTTCTTACTCCACATCATTTGTCTGACAGCTTTAGTTACTTTCCAGATTACAATTTTTCATCCTCTTCCTGTCCTGTGAGAACCACTCATCTCTAAATGTGATAATTTTCAATGTTTATGATAAACTGAAGGATTAACTGTGTCTTTATGGAGTGAAGAAACGTCTCCTTTTTCTCTATGTTTCTCTAGGATTAGCACGTACTCATGAAAAGTAGATTTTTTTAAAAGATCATATATTGGTAAAACACAGACTTAGACTATTTTACTATTTTTACGCAATCACCGCTTTTATATTTTAAGTACATGTGCTGAAAATATCTTATTATCCCTCAGTAAACGTCTAATTGCTGAATGTGCGGTTGCGGCGAAGTATTTTCACACTTTGGGATCAGTCCTTTTACAGCAGTGACAGACCTGTAGACTTCTTTCGTCACCGATAACCGTGCACATAAATATGTTTATTCTCGGACTACTGATTCAGTCTTATGGAACACAGCGCAGACTGACACTCCTCTTAAATTCAAAGAAGAGGAAAAAGTGAACAAGTTGATTTCAATACCATATGCTACGTTTTCAAGATCAAAGCCATGAATACTTTGGCACTGGCGAAAGAAAATAATCAAATAATGTCCTTAAAATCCCCAACTGAAAAGACTGACCTGCCTCCAGGTCTGAGATTTACAGTCAATATAGCATTTAGATAAAAGAAAAATGTCCAGAAGTGGGACCGCGCATGACTTTTCTCACATACAGAGCAAAGAGAAGGGGGGAGTCAACAGCTGTGCAATAAAAGACGTGTGGCCTCATAAGTTAACATTAAATCAGAGTCCATATTCCTCCTTTCTAATATCTCTCGCCTCTATGGCCTGGCTTTTTCCATTCACGTTAACTGTGTCCTTTGGCTTGTGTGAGGAACCGCAGACCTTGGAGATGCCGGCAGGGTCTGCGTTTTGCTCACTGCAGGATTTAATGTCCATATCCTGCCTAAAGCAGCTTAAGATGGAGCCTTTAACTAATTGAGAGTGATGCTAGTGATGTAATGTGAACTACGGGGACCGCAGAGGGACTATCAGGACGACAGGCTGAAAAATCAATTGTTGGCCTCCTTCCTCCAGGCTCTGTGACACCGGTGGCCTCCACATGTCTCAGATAACATCAAAACATGAGAGAGAAAAGGTGTCACGAAGGTAGACTGATTCGAAGCGGAGGTCTCTGTTAGCACTTTTTCTACTAATACCGACCTCACGGAAGAGCTGGTTTGAAGTTTGCTGAATTTGGGGACCTTCTGAGAACCACTTTGGTTTTCCAGCAGCTCAGCCACATCATTATGTCACTACATATGTAGGTCTATTTGCGTTCCTGGAGTAGACTCATAGTCTGAAAGCCACGCCCACTAGAAGGGAACCATCTGTGCCACAATAGGAGACCAAGCACTTGAATGCTAATATCTACAGCTTGCAAAAAACATCAGATTTAAACACGTTAAGGGAGTATTTCAGCCTCCTGTGTCTAACAAAAAGACAAAATCAATGTCATCAGGAAAAAATTTAACTCCACTGTGGTGAATAAAGATGACTTATCAGCCCTATCTGGCTCTTTTGCACATTTGCAGAGTGAGATAAAGGCTAACATTATTTGGTGGAATGCATCCTGTATAAAATCGTTTTCCAACATTCTCCAGGGTAGATACACCACAGGAGGCAGAAGAATTAGCCTTGCAATGTATTTATATCCCAAACAGAGCCAGATATAGAGGACAGCTGATGGGAAAGTTGTTTGAAAGCAAGGAAGCTATTAGCCTGACTGACATTAGCATATTTGACTTGGAGGAGATGGAATACTTATTTAACTCTGTGACCCACAGTTTGGCTCACATCGTATTGTTGGTGTCAATTTTTGTCTTCTTAAAATCTCAGTTTTTCACCTCGACAGCTTATAAATCGCTGTTGGTTGTACATTCCAAAAGGACTGTACATTAGCATGCTAACATTAGCTACTGCTACCAAGCAGGCCTGCAATAAGATATACTTTTTTACACTATTGTCCTATCAATTAATGTACTTTTAAGACTTTATAAATCAGAATTTATCTCATTAAACTAAATACATGTGCAAAGGTAGAAGCTGTATTGGAAATTCCTTAGAGGTGTTCTGTCCTGCTAGCCCAAAGCTAGCTGCTAAATGTAGCATGGAACAAGCCTCGAGAACATCTCATTAAGTCCTGTTTAAATGCATGTAATAAGGATTTTAAAGGGATTTTACATTATCTTAGTGCACGGCTGTTTTATTCCTGCACGGAGGCCTATGTCTTCGATTTTTACATCATTCCTGAGGTTTGTTTCTTCTTCCTGTTTGAATTTGGATGCAACTCTCAAAGTGTTTTTTTCCAAAGTGGCAGTCACAGTCTTCTTGTTGCAATAATCTGACTCCTGACGTAAGCAGTTCTTGGTTGTACACCAGTGCTGATGACACTCTGGAACCAGTTTTGGCCCCGAAATGGTTCTTTGGCTTTCGAAAGACAAGAAACACCAGTTCGACATTAGACAGAGGCTCCCTGAATCTGCCTCAGTGGAAAAGGGGTATTTGTGTTTTACTGTGCAGGAGTAAAGGGGAGTGCAGTCTGTCCTGTCCACTTTGAATCACTGCTTGAAGTTAACTGTGGTTACAAAGTTCAACTAAAAGCATAGTAATCTAAAACTGATTCTACTCTGATACAGGGCTGCTGTTTCTAACTCCTTCCTGTTCTTAATATGTGCAAATTCACAAATAAATTGACCCCATTTAAGATTCTGAATGTCAACTCTGCTTCAGCTAAACTCTGACAGCTGCACTGGCCTCAAAAATGTATTTGAATCCATGGCGGTTTTTACACTGTAGGAACAAAAATTAAGAGCTTATTTTAATTCAAATCACTCCCAGGATATGTATTCTAAAAGCGCTGGAGTGGAAAACGGGCTCAGAAAAGCACAAAAACACTGTCAGACAGAATAGAAACTCGGGGAGTCATTACCTCGTCTGCATCGGTGGCTGTTAGCTGCATTATCTTGAAGCCATCTCCCACGTTCTCTTCAATGGTCACATCAAGAATATCATTAGGGAAAACAGGCGGGTTGTCATTGATGTCCTGCAGTGTGATCTCCACCTGCAGAGGAAGAATAAACACCAGTTTCCATTAAAGCTCAGCCAAAGTTGGCTCACTGCTGCTGTTAAGATCTCACAAAGAAAAGAAAAAAAAAAAAATCTGTCCAACTTCTTGAATTTCAGATGATGAAGAAGCTGCACGAGAAGGGGAAAGTTATCATTCCCAGTCCCTGGAGAGACTAAAGAGGGAAAACTGTGAAATGATGAAGTGCAGTGGATTCACTTGAAAGGTCAAAAACTAAGGATACTGAATTATTGTTTCATCCAAAGAGCATTTATTTAGATCTAACATTTGAGTTAAATTACAGGAAATCAGATATCTGTAGCTTTCCTGCAGTATTAGTACATTATACTTTGAGCATATCACAGGAAAACGATAAATTAAGAGCCAAAAACTGTTCAAAACTTTGCTTTTCTCTATGTTTTCTGTCGTGCTGAGATCTTTTAGCTATACCCATGTAGATTTAAAAGTAAAGATCCTTCGTTCTAAACCAAATCCTATCAATACATGTAAATAATTGGTGTAAAAATACAGTTTTTCATCTTTTCGTGGTCATCAGATATGACCCATTTGGACATTCAGAGGCTCCGTAGTTACCATGGAAACACTGTCATCTTATACAACATTGATTCACCAGTAAAACCCGTGAAGTTGGATCAATGACAGTGTATGGAAACACTTGGTTTTACATTCAGTTTGTGATATCTTTGCTCAAAAAGTCACTTTTTCTCTGTTTTTGATGGAATAACCTTTGAGTTTTCATGAACATCTACACGATCAGTGAAGTAAATACATAATTTACACTGAAAAATGCTAAATAAAGAGGATAATATTTAAAAAAAAAAATGATGATAAATCAGTTAAGAAAGGTTAAATAGAGAGATTTTTTTAAGGGACTGCACCACAGGGTCTTTATAGGTTAAATAAAAATATGCATTAGTATCATAGCACAAAGGTTGATTTGAGAATAATACAGGGTTTCCCCCAAAAAATGTGACATCATTTCATCACCTAATCATTTGTTTGAAATTTGTTTGCTCAAAAAAAGTGTAATAGTTTTGATTTTTCTGCTTTCAGGAGAAGTCATCCCGTTTACTATGTACTGAAGTAGTCAAATATGGATGTGAAATGTGAATTTGTTAGAAAATTCCATAAACAAGCACCAACAGGAGAGCAGATTTGGACTGAGAAGAGAACAGAAGGAGCTCCACTACCGACTTGATGGAAGCTGCATCTGAAGCAGCGCTCACATTGAACATTTGTAATAACTTTGGAACATTATAAAAAAATACCATCCCCTTGAATATTTTGTTTGAAATTTGTAGAATAAAACGCTTTATGTCCAAAATCAATAATCATCTAGTCTGATATGGACATCTGAAATGATGTTACATTTTTTCTGTATATATGACCGGATTATAATTATGGATGGATTATTGCATTCATCTATAATGTTGTACCACATTTTATTTGCTGTATTTAGTAGCTTTATCTATAATATTGCATTCCAAAGTAAAAGCACAGAATAAAGTCACAGAAAATATAAAAGTATAATACCTCGCTGGTTTTGTCATGAGTACAGAAGTAGCATAAAAGTACTGCAGTCAGTCCAGATACAATACACACATGTTCAGCTGCCCTAATCTTAAATATAGAGAAGTGCATTGTGGGTGTATGGTAGACCTCATATACCCCAGTGTCACTAGAGCTCATGGAAACTGTACAATTTACAAATTGACTTGAGGCTCTTTTCCACTGAGTCTTACAGTGAGTGTAACAGTAGAGCAAACTAACTGCAGCTCAGGGATTTTCACTTTCATGTCTTAGAAACCAAAATAAACACACATTACAGCCGACCACAGACCCCCCATGTGGGTAAACTTTGTCCCAAATTGTGAGACTTTTTCCTGATAAGTTAAATCTAAGACAGACACAGCGGTGGGATGAAGAAAACCTGTGATTACATCTACACTTTTATATAAATGTTGTGATTTCAAGTGAGATTTATCTTTCCTTCATTCCACCAGACCCTATGGAACGTACTTTTCAGATCCGTGACAGCATTCAGACCACACTCTCGTTTATAGTAATCTATATGGCCAAAAATATGTGGACTCACATGGTTTTGTTTTTCAAAACCGTGGCCTTTTGTTTCATTTAAGGTCAGTTCAGAACACAATAGTACATTAGATAATAACTGTTTAACCCTTCAAGACCTAGAGACACTTAAATATTAAATATTTTAGACTGCAAGTGATTTTTTTTTTACCATTTATTATGACTTTTTTTTTAGTGTAAAGCAGGTTTTTTCTTATATATCATAGAATGCCTTTATTGTCATCACACACACACACACACACACACACACACACACACACTCTAGGTGAGACTTGTTGATGTACAATGCAATTAACAGTCACACAGTAACATGCAAGGTGCTGCACAGACTGGGAGCAATTTAGTGTCAGTGTCTTGCTCAAGGACACTTCAGCATGTGGACAATCAGAACCAGGGTTTGAATCGCCAACCTGACCTGCTCTACCAACTGAGCCACAGCTGCCCCTTAATGTACAATTGATGGAAATGTTACAAAAAAAAAAAAAAAAAAATCACATTAAAATCAAAAAGTTATTATGTTACAATATTATTATATCAAGCACTGACATTTGCAACATAACGTATCATTACCGAACATAAAAACAAGCATCTTCAAATACTATAACTGGTCAAACTACAAGTGTTTTATTAATGACTCAAGGTTGCAGACTGTGATAGTGTTTCCATGTTGATCGCTGAGCCTCAGAATGTCCAAATGAAACGCGTGACGCTGCTGAAAAGCTAAGAAACTGCATTTTACCTGAATTATTTAGCCATTATGACAGGATCAATGACTCAAAAGACATTAAAGTTTTTAGAGCAATGGATACAATTAGATACCAGCTACATTTTGGCTGCAGCGCAAAGGGTACAAGGATATATGAAATAAAAACAAGGCTGCAAAGCACAAAAGCATTACTTGTCCGATGCTAGAAATGATATAATTGGGCATAATTATCACCCTTCATACTTAATGTGTTTGTGCAGAAAACTTTGAAAAGGTCAAATAAGCTAATTTTTGCATAATGAATTTGATGTGAAATTATCGTTCTTTTTTGCTCTTATCTGAAATCCCAATCATGTTCTAGTATACTATACTATATTATATAGTAAATGACTTGTTAATTGTGTAATTTACAAGATATGGATGTACTGTATATAGTACGTTTAGCTGCACTACCTTTGTCTAAACTGGGGTTCTTTTCTTGCTAGGATGTTCTTGTACATTCTAAGTGAGTAATTCCTGATTAACCCATAAAGACCCAGCACTACTTTTGTGCCAGTTTCTCTATTTAAAAGTGATTTATCAACGTTTATCCTAATAATATGGCCATAATTTTGCATTATCATGTGAAAATCAGGTATTTTTCTACATTAATTCACTGATCATGAGTGATGTCCATAAAAGCTCAAATAAAAATTGAGGGGATTTATTTTTAATTTTTTTTATCAAAAACAGAGAAAATGGAGGAAAAAAGTGATTTTTTCCCCCCAATAAAAAAATATCATTAATTGAGCTTAAAAACAAGTGTGTCTATCTACTGTCATTGATCCAACTCCACAGGTCTTACTGGTGCATCAATGTTGTAGAAGATGACAGTATTGCCATGGTAACTATAAAACCTCTGAACATCCAAATGGGTCATATCTGATGACCATGAAAAGATGAAAAACTGTATTTTACACCAATTATTGACATGTATTGATAGAATTAGTGGATCAACTGTTATTTCAGTTTTTATATCAGTAAATGATTTTGGTCACCAGTGGGTGTTTAGGTCTTTATGGGATACATTAAAGTAAAAAACAAAACAAAAAAAGTGTGGAATGCATAGCTGTTACTTCTAGTGCAGTATTTTCATGTCTTTTCACACTTAATTAAAGGATCTTCATGCCTCTTCCACCACTGACCCTTGTGCATCTCATTACATTTGTGTTAAGGCTCCAGTGACAGTCAAACCATCCACCTATGGCAACACAATGACAAACAGATAGACAAGCTCAACTATGCAAATGTCTGAGGGAAAGTGGAAACCCTGGAGACAGTGAGAGTGAGACATTTATGGTTTCAGATGTTCTGTGTCTAGTGTGGCGATATTACATTTCCACTCATATCCCACAACTTAAACTGCGATCCCCTTCGCCTCATCCACTAACCCAAATATGCATTTCAAAGCCAGTAAACAAGCTTTGCATTTGAATCATAACAGACATTTTGCTGTGCATTCTTTGTTTATTGCTTCTATAAATATGGAAAAGCCGTGTTTAAATTCTCCAGTGATAGGATCTCCATTAATGTTGACAGTGATTATGGTAATTCTTTTGCCAGGGATTGCACCATGCCCCCACCTCTCATCCACACGTCCTACAAACACACAGATGAAGCTACGGAGATGTAATGGGAAATAGGAAAAGAACAGTTGACACAATGTCCACAATGGGTGCAGCTTTTTTGAGGCCTCACGGGCATTTACAGGTCACACAATGGACCTCAAGGCCATCAGACCACCAAGGCAGGGCGTCAGATAGAGCGGTCCATTCATACGCAGCCTTTAACAGGAAAAGCTAACTTCACATGTCCTACAAATCAACCATGTCACCAACAGTAGCAGGAAACTCTTCTCAACTGACTGCCGTGACTCCTTTTGGAAAAAGCTAGTTCATTAAAGATGACCCAGAGCTAAAAGCTTGAGGGAGCGAACGGTCTAAAATGGTGTCAGAGTCTGAATATATTACATTCTGTGACACCAGCTCTAGCAGGGCCAATCTGTGTAAGGCCGCCACAATTACAACAAATCTCATTATTGAACACATTCATCTGTCCTGCCTGTGCCCCGATGAGGATGTCACCCACTTATTAAACCGACTCTGAGTTAGTGTCTGCATGAGTGGAGATAATTAGAGAAGAACAAGACAGATTATGTCCTGGGCACTGGTGATGCAGAAGTCGCACAAACAAGCCACAATGACAGCGGCTCTCGACTCTCAACTTGAGCCGAGGGACCGGGGCAAAGTCAACAAACAATGAATATTTATCTCCCGCCCTGTGTGTCCCCTTGATGTGTAAATAATGCAAGGCCCACTTCTGAGGAGTGAACTAATTAGGGTAGAAGTGCAGTTTTGAGAAATAATTACGCTGCATGCTTCCAGTTTGCATTAACTACGCTCCCTTGGGACGGGAATGTATCAAAGAGCTTTGGTGAAAAATTCATTGGAGGAAGAAGAAGCAAGGTCAGATGGGGGAGGTTTGGGGAGGCAGGAAGAGTGGTTTGGTTCCCCGTACCTGTCTGCGGCTCTCGGCGGCCAGGCGGCGGACGCAGAAGCCCCTGCTCAGGCAGGTGACACACATTAGTTTACAAGGTAAAAGATTGTGTTTCATGAACTACTGTTTCAAGTTGCAGGTGCTGCTAACGGGCTGCCAGGGTTTTATTATTTATGGGGAGGTATGAATGATTCACGCGTCCACTGGTTCCTGAGCGCTGTCGATTATGAGACCGTAAGTGATGGAAGATATTTGTCCAAGAGGTTGAGAGTGGAGCCTGTGCTGAGCAGTGATAAATTAGTCTTGTCGCAAAATTCCCAGAGCTTACATGATATATGCAGGAATGACAGGTTGGATAATTTAGACGTCTGAGTTCATGTTATGTAATCGACTCTCCATTTTTTTGGCTCATAAAATCTAATTTAAAGAGTCATTTCACACATATTATAAAAGGACACATTTTCCAATAACACCCAGTGAGTTGTTTAATTTTATGTGCATACATTTAAAGATACCCACATATGAGATTTCTGGCCTTTTACTAATGTAATAGTCGAACAGAATTTCATTTGCGGCGCAAAAATTACGTGAAAATTACATTAAAAAAATTCAACAGCAACTTTTCTTTCCGGAACAGCGCCCCAGTTATACTAGAAAATTAAATGACCCACTGGAAATGTCTTTCATTGAGGAACTGTCCCAATTAAAATGTTGACAGAAAAGTCTGCGGATCATCCAAACCGACTGGGTCACTGCTGGCAGAATGACAGCAAGGGTAGTGGGTTTTGAAAATGTGATTGTTCAAAGCTGAGCACATAAAATATCTTCACCCTCTTCGTTTTGGTGTCAAGGCTGAAGGGGTGGATATTTTTAAAACCCACAAAAAGAAGGTAAGAACATCTGTTTTTGTGATCGCTTGCCTGTTTCCCTTAAAATCATTAAATGCGCTGCATCTAATGTTAATGTCTATCTTTCATTCAGAATTAGATTCACTATTAAACAGTACTATCTTACACAACCCAAAAGCAGACCATAGACATCTAAGTACAGACACTGGCTTCTGTAACATAATCTACCAAAAATAATTCGTTTAATCTGCCAAATTGTAATATTAACAGTGAGAAGAAACAGAACCTTTGGTCACAACTCAAGGTAAACCTGCATCCTTAAGAGCAAACAACCTCTGCCATTTCCGCCTACATCTACAAAATGGATATAGCACAGGAGTTCATATGTTTCCCACTTAATACTTGCAGGTCTGCCAAGTCCACTGCAGACAGTCAGGGGGGAAAGCCACTTCGGGAGCAAAGATCGATTACTTGAGTGCAATCCCAATAAGCTGTGCACATATTTTGTCAGTTAGAGTCAGTTGTTTTTAATAACGGTGCAGGCTCTGATTAATTAAGTGAGTAATGGTTTGCATTACAGAGGAGTAATACAGTGCATGCTTCCCCCACTGAACACTGGGAACCTCTGAGTTAGACAGCAAAAATTCTCATCATTAGCACAAATATTTCTTCTACATCAGAAAAAAAAAAGCAGTCTCTGAGAGCATCTGATGCAACAGTTGGCTAGTAAACGTTGAGCTCATCCAATCATAAAACTGGACTTGGGTGCACCTCCTGCAGGAAACAATCATTTCATAATGATTAAATGTCTCATTAGATGCCGTTGACGACTTGGGGTCAAGGGTTGAGGGAAGCGCCGACTTCCAGCTCTCGTTATACTTGGCCTCTGAGATTGAATGATTCCACTTTGCATCATCCATTTTTCACTGATGTGCACATGAGTCCAAGTTGAACCCAAATGTGTCAAAAACTGGGATCACAAAGCAATTCCAAATATAACACTTCATCACACAGCCACAGCCAGAATCATACGCTGTTAAAAAGAAATTACTCAATCTCTGGCACAGTATAAACAGCTAACTGGCACAAAGGAATTTTTGCAATGCAATAAAAAAGAGAGTCAACACTTGACGTCTTAGAAATGTGCTGACTTCAGTGACTTCTAATAAATGGCCAACCAAAACTAATCCAATCTGACCTGTCTGTTTAGGATGACAAGATGGTTATCTAAGGTTACACTAGTCTAGTGCTTCAGCCAACCTTTGTGTAATGTGAGGACAGTGTTTTGACATTGAGAAGAGAGAGGCTGGTACAGAGCAATCCAACAGAAGCAAAAAAAAATATGAAGGCTCCTGTTGCTGCTGTTCCCAAAAGGAGACGTGGAGTCATCATCGAGCCTTCTCATATTCAGACAGAGAAGTTACATCCCTCCCGATCCAAAACTACAAACCCGTCGAAGAACCGCACCCAGGTCACTGAGGACGCTCTTGTTAATTCAACAATGTATTAAACTTCCAAGGGTTTCAATCGAACTCCTTGGAAAATCATATTCTCCCAGAGGCTCCTGCACTACTTTAGAGCCACTGTATTATATGAAGGAACCTGTCATTCTCTCAGCTTTGAAAATGGATTACCGATGGTCCAGAAAAAGCCCAGGCCCGTGTCTGTGTTTGCCTTCCTTAATCTGAAAACCGTATGGCACGCACGCACATTTGATGAATACCCTGCTACGTAAAAGACAGAATGCCCCATTTAACATAGTTCTTTATCTGCAACTCCAAAGACTTGCTTACAAAACCATCTTTTCACTTCACTTCCCCTTCTACCTCTTTTTGTGGTTGTTTCAACTGTTTAGACAGAACTTCATAGACTCTTGGCTCCAAATTTATGGAGTTTGAGACCTCATAATTTCTGTGGGTCAAGGACACAAGGTAAAAGTGTCATCCTGCATCTGTCTTTTAACAAAAAAAGAAGAAAAAAAACCCCTAAATAATTAAAACTAAAGGTCACACTGACTCTTCTGTGCAGCTTCTTTAACACGTGTACAATCGCAACTGGCCTGATCTGTCAAACAAATGCCTGCAGCGTAATTCATCTTCCAACCGCAGTCATCAGGCTCGGCAAAGTGCTTGCGCTCCGGAGACAGGAATTTGAGCGTGCCGGAGAAGGGAATGTGCCCGGGAAAAAGCAGACAAAGCTGGACGTCAGCCAAACCTCAACGCACAGTGCAAGAAAGAAGTCAGGATACGATCATATCCCCCTCAAGTCCCCCGAAAACCTTCTGCACCCCGACGGAAAAAAATATATGGGCAAGAGAAAGGGAGAAAGAGACACAGACAAAACAAAACAAAACACGAGAGAGTCTGCAAACAATCACAAAGCACCTTGGCCTTATGTAACCAACAAGGGGAGAGAGAGGAGAGACAATGCCGGACAAGTGGTTTTAATAAAAGGGATCACTGTCCTCTCGGTGGACCACTTCACCAACTGTTAAAAGATGTTTGTCTACAGCAGGCCCCTTCAAGCCCCCTGCAAAAGCTTGCCAAGAGAAGTTCCCTCTGAGCGTTTCTGGTGGGATATATAATCCAACAAAACGAATAACCCACCAGGTCATCTGGACCGGAGTATTGTTTCACAGAACTTCTGGGCTCGTCAACATCTTTGCACACCGGAGAATGGAAACAAATCGTGATGGATTGCCATTTTAATGGCTCTGTATCCGGCCATGAGTAGTGCAAACGGGAGCTCTTCTTCACTATAAACAGCCATAACTCCTTCCCTATTATTCCTACCTGGGAGAGTTAGATGGAAAGTTTAATTAGACCTTGTGCAAGATCAGAGTACGACTAATGGAGGCGAGACAAGATTTAGCTCTCCTTGAAGCCGGAGTACAATTCAAAGCCATCATTGAAATTACCATAGCCTATTAAACGCACCACGTTCTGCATCCCTGGATTAAAAGGTTAGAAGAACATCAAAACAAGCATTTTTTTCCTTTAGTGTGAGATGAAAGGTAAAAAACAAAATAATTAGCTTATTTGTGAAAGTATGCTTTGAAGATGTAATGTAGAGAAAAGAAGGAAAATGTATTTTTCTTTTATCAGTTGTCTGTCTTTTTCAGGGACTTCTTAAAAATGGAAGGAGACCATAACTGGAGTCAGCCGTCTATCCTGCTCCATGTTGGTGCCACTGACTCTGCAGGAGCCTAAGGTCTTATCGCCCTGTTCTCTCTGCAATTACCTCCATTTACGGCATTCAAACTGTGCAGACCATGCAGAGATGAAAAACTCAAACAAAGCAGTTTGCGATTAGTCATAAAATTCCTAAAATACATCAAGATTTTCATCCATTTGTGATTCTGAAAAATGTACAGAGGTGAGCTGAAATAAACAACATCCAATATAGGAACAAAACACAGTTGCGTGACTACCTGAAGTGTCAAAATCAAACTCTAATGTGTTATTTCTGGCGATTACCGTTCAACATGAGATAAGCCAATTTGTCGTTTTCAGATAAAAACGTCAGCTTTTCACAAACTGTGCTGTTTTAAGGTTGATGGAAATGCATTTTTTCAACGGATAAGATGTTAAGGTTTTTCCAGACTGTTGATGTGTGTAATCCTTTACACCAAAATTGGAATTGCAGGCATCACTTTGGTCCAACATGTGCAATATAACAGATAAAACACTCAGCAACAGTCAGATGATGAAGTTGGCCATGGTGCAGCAGGTTAATGTTTTTTTTTTTTTTTTTTGTAATGAAGCTCTATACATGTCTTTAAGCACTGTTAACTTACTCAAACAAAGGATCTGAAAGCCTCCACCTCATCTTAAAGGAATTATTATTGTCTTTTTGATGCAATATATCTGGAGACACCATAAATATACCATAAATGTGGAGATGGTTCCAAATGGCGCGGTTTATAACGTCAGGCTCTGCATCAGTGGGATTTTAACAGACAAATGCTACATCTAAGTGATATACAGTAGATTAGGTATGTTTCACTAAAGCCAGCGTTGGTTTCCAAGACCTCTGGAAGAGCTGCAAAAGGCTTTAAAGACTATTATGGCATCCATTTCATAGTCGCTGTCAACCAGTGATGAATGCAGGAGATTTACAGGAGTTTGGGGGATGAAAACCCATTAGTGAAAGATCTGTGTCTGGATTTGACCTAATTATTAACAAGTCACATCTGTGGTGACATCTCCCCCTTTTGAGGAAGAAACATCTTGAATGTCAAAATCTAGGTTAAGCAATTAGCTATCTGTAATGATGTTTGGAACTGATTTGATCATCAGTTCATGGTTAGGATAGGGATCAAAGCATGTGTTCTTCTGAAAGCTTTGCCATCACTTATTTGTTAGTTACAAGGTTAGAGGTTTAACCCCTAGGGACCCAGTGTAACATTTGTGGTAGTTCCTCAATTACAACATAACCTTCTTTAAGTGATTTAATGCCATGTATTTTGTGTTTTTCAGTGGAAATCAGGTATTTTTCTACATTCAATTTACTAATCATGTCGAGTAAAGTTGAGGATTATTATGTCAAAACAAAGAAAAAGTGACTTTTTCAGCAAAATATGAGCATAAACCCAGTGTGTCCATCCACGGTCATTGATCTAACTCCATGGGTTTTACTGGTGAATCAATGTTGTAGAAGATGACAGTGTTTCCATGGTAACTATGGAGCCTATGAACGTTCAAATGGGTCATATCTGATGACCGCGAAAAGATGAAAAACTGTATTTTACACCAATTACTTAGATATTTTAGTGGATCAACAGGGATTAAACAGCTTATACGAGTGGCTGATTTTGGTAGATGTTTGGGTCTTTATGGGTTAAGTTTGTTTCCTCAAGTCTGGAAAAGGCTACGACTTTGCATTTGATGGTTCATGCAAACATTATAACTGCACTTATTAAGACAGACTGCTCTTCAATAACCACGGGATGAAAAATAAAATTGTTCACTGTGCTGTTTACTTCATTTATTCAGGAGTGTATGATGTCGCATGTTGAGTGGTGGAGTTGTACGAACATGTGTGTATGTGTGCATATTATATGAGCGGCTGAGTAGAAACCAGCTTTAATCCAAAACAGACTCGGATTGTTGTGTGAAAAGCTCCAAGCACCCCCTGCAGCCCCTGTTTATGTGAAAAAACCCTGAAAACATTACCGCTGGGAGGAGCAACCGGGTGGGGGTGGATGGGGTGAGTGTGTATTTGTGTGAAAATGGGGGTTATGAAGTAGTAACTTGTGGCTGACCTGCGCTGCAGAAGGAACCCCGTCTGCCACACAAACCTCCTGCTGACCAAATAAAAACTAGAAAACACAATGAACAGAAGTTAATATATCAGAACTGGGGTCTGCGGTCCCCTTAGCGGTATTTCATTCTTCTGTGCGTTCTTAAAATATATGTTTAAAAAAAGTCCTCACATTTGTGCAAGGCAGTGCATTTAAGTCAGTATAGTGAAACAAAACAGAATAATAATAGGTTTGAATTTAATATGAGAAAGTACTGAACCCCCTTTCATAACAACGATGATTCACAAGCCTATGTGCCAAATGCAGCGGTAAATGGACTGTTGTCGTCTAATTACTTAATTTTAGACTGGATCAGTTTGTCTTATAGTGGGATTTGTCTTGGTGATTTATTTATTTATTTTTTGGGCTTTGGTTTTTCAACAAACAAACAAAAAAAATAGGTCACTACTTTAACTTACATATCAATATAGATACCTGTACAAAGTGCGTAGAAAATAAATAAATAAATAAAAATAAAAATAGCTAAAGAGGGATTCATGTAGCCCCATGCAAACGATAAAATGAACAAAATTAAATCCATCTATCTAACATGGACCAAAAGAAACATAGTTCGTTCCTGATGCTGCAGTTTGTCTAAAATCTTTGGGGGGTGTTGGGATTCTACGAATACTGTCCATTATGTTCTTCCACTGTTGTTCCTTATTACGCATTTCTGAAAGATTAGATGCTATTTTTGATAGGAGATTGATGACATGAAATGGCTTTGTATATTACACCAGATCTTATGACTTTTGGTGTTCTATATTTACACATTTTTGTCCTGTTCACGTGTTATTCAGCGCCATTTAGTTACATGTCAGTTTGCGCCAACATCTCCGGTTCAGATAACTGTAACCTCTAACCCTCAGTGACCCTAACCCGTGAACATACATGTGGAAAACTCATAATGCGTACATGTAACAGGCCAATTACCACAGATTTAACGTGGCGTGTGTATTTACGTAACTGAGATGTTGAAGTGTAACTGGGACTCGGTTCATTCATTCAATCAGTGAATCAATCAAAGGTGATTACCGATGTATATAAATAGGAATGAAAAGAGGAATGTATCTAGAAACAAAACAATTCCAACTTTATGGTCAGAAGTATAGTTATAAATTATATCAATCTTCTGCTTCACCACTAGTAAAATGAAATCATTTAGAACACATGTTATTTTGAAATACTAGTGAAGTAGCATGAACTTTGTAAATAGCTCTGGTGGCTAAAAGCTAAACAGCTAACTTCTTAGCTAAGTAAGGTACTCAGACATTTTCCTAAGGAGCAGGTGGAAACAAGAGAAACAGAGATGTATTTGCTAAAGCATTAGCCACATATGGTTTGCCCCTAGTGGCTAAATTGCTAATACAGCTTTGAAATATAGTATTAGGTGGCCAAGCTCTTAAAATAAATCTCTTAGAAACACTGCTTCACACCACATAATTCTGCTTGGTTATTCGTGATCCAAGAAATGACTTTCACTTTTGCTTCATAATCATGAAAGGTATTGCTCTTTTTGCCGCACCATACATCTGCAGTGGTCATTTGGCCTCAGCAGGAAACGGCTTGGCAAGAAAACCTGATCTGAAGACATTCTGAGGGGCAAAAGAAAAAAAAATTGTTGAAGAAATGTTGATGAATTTAACATGAGGTGGCGTAAAAAAGACTTCTGCCAAATAACTTGACAATGAGGGACAGTTTCCCCCTGCTGAGGCCATTCATGGAAACAGACTACGGAGCCTTGAGATAGTTCTGCCTCTCCTTTCTCTTTCTCACACATGGATACAAATGGATGAAAATGCAAACTGTGCACCAATCACATGGTGGGCTATGACAAGCTCATTCATACAAGTGTGACGGTAGAGAAACCCTTCCCCCTCGGAACCGCACACATACCTCCACACGCACTTCCACGCTACAAAGAGGTCTTACAAGGCTTCACATGTTTAACTCTCTCTTATTATCATGAAGATGGGCCTTTTAGAAGTACCATCCATCTTAATTAACAAGCCATTTGTATGCACTCCAACCCCCAAGACAAAATAGCATGGGAAGAAGTCCTGTAGCCAAAGACGAATTCTGGGGCTCTAAGACATCATTAGAGGATTAAAAAAAAAAACAACTTCAATGGCCTTCCCATGTTGCCTGCACATTTCATTATCTCCCACTGTTCATGGCAATTCCCAGCTTCGTCCTTTTGCGTTTTACGGATGTGATCCAGAACTTTCTCCATGGAGAGAGATCCTCGTTTCCCATTCCTTTAGAGTTCCACATAATTTGAAGCACTCTCTTCATGATTTACGGCCCGGCAGTAACATCAATGCTTCAGTGTGTGTAACGCTAAGCGACTGACGTATACCATGTCGTTCTGTGGCTACCGAAATGAGTGAATATAATTTCTGCCTTCAGACGTCAAGCACGAACAAACAAATGTCAGCCTCAATATGATCTGTTTTCTCTCACCAGCCCCGTGGCTAAAGGGCTCGCAATAAGAAGAGCTGTTGAAAGATCACTATTTTAAAGTGGCCCACTTTTGGCAGATGTCTGGTTTTCCAAATGGTCACTTCAACCGGTTGGTGTGTCAAAGTGTGTGTGTGTGACGGGGTCTTCCCATAGGGCCTCTGTCTGAAAATAAAAAGGAAATGTTTCCAAAAACAGCCTTATGGGTAATTTGCCTTCAAAGCCATTGTTTTTTTTTCTTTCTTTCATTCTTTTTTTTTTTTTTTGTCCGACGGCACGCTTGAACGCAGCTGAATAGCCAAGAGACAATTCGTCTCAATTCCCCATTCAGGAATCCTACAGAGACTATTAATTGCCAACTCATAAAGGACCCATAGACGCCCCATGAGAGAGGAAGCAGCTCATACTCTAAGACTTTTTTTTCTCACTCTCCTATCATCCATAACACCTACTAGTTTTCTCCAGGGTATAAAGGGTCAGCGCGAGAGGTCAGAAGGTGATGATTAATTCCTCCGAGCAGTTGCATTGTGGGGGCCTTTGGTTACTCTGAGGTCGAAACCTCAGTTCCGCACAAGGGTGTCATTTGTTAGTTGACCTCTCCTGCAGCTCTGACATGTATTTTGTGAATCAGGAGCAGAGAAAAAAACCCCAAAAACCCAAAAACAAGATGACTGCTGTTCTTCATTTCTATCATTTCTTGCTTAAATGAATCCTGCAGACTTTTACCCCCTGAAAATCGACAGACAACGAGACTCATGGGCATTTGGAAATCTGACAAAAAGAAATGCTCAGACAACAAAAGAGCGATGTCTGACTTGGGAAGTGAAACCAGCAATCAGCAATCACTCAAACAAAGGCTTTCTTAAAAACGGTGAACACCAAAGTCTGACAAACTTCGTGTTTCCTAGCAAGGGTATTGTTTAGTCTAGTGACAACAGCAACAACAAACTCCAAAGTCATTATCAATATATGTGGCAAACAATGTAGGGATGAAACATAATATATACAGTATACACTAAACTCACTCCACACTCGGGCAAACACACAAACAGAGCTGTGACAAGTGACATATTAATTCAACATTTACATAATTCGTTAAACAATGTCCAGGGGAAGTAGGATCGTGTTCGTAACCAAAATCTTTATGAGGTACGTTTAGACTGAACCGCTTTGGCCAGAACAAATACACACTTGGCTTGTTGGAAAACAAGCAAAAGGAGGAAAGATCTTATCCCGCGCATGTATGAAGTAATAAAATCAAATTTGCGTCTATTTTCTGTTAGTGTTTGGGACAGTTTTAGCGGGACGTCAACGATGGCTCCTCGAAACAAAAACAATGTTTACCCACAAACTGTCAGTACCACTTTCCTGACTTTTTGCGGATTTTAGGAAAAACATCCGTGGGACCACAAAACCATGCCAGTATGACTACCATACGACACGTCTCTGTCAAAAAATCAAAACATTTGTTTGATGGTGGAGCACCGACCACGGCAGGAGGTGGAAAAAAAGCTTCTCATGACTAAGCCGGAGGATGTCTGGCCGCTGTCAGTCAGTGCAGAGAAGAGGATTTAAGACGGGCTACGTTGGGGTAAAAGGGCTTACGGTGTCACATATGATCTAGTCGGCGACAGGAGCAGTCACCACCTCTACCTCCAGCCGCCACCACCTCCCACCCCCACCCCTAACCACGCTCACACTGCCGCCAGTCGGCCGGCATGCACGGTCGAGGCCAACCACTTGGCAGTACGGGATGGGTAAGAGAAAAAAAAAAGAGGATGGGGGGGTGGTTAGAGAGTGGAAAAGGGGAATGAGGGCAGCAATTGAGAGACTAGTGAGGCCCTAAAGTCAATCCGGCCTCTTGTCTCTTCTCTCTGCTCCTTTTCTCCCTCTACTCTCCCCTCCTCTTAACCTCCCGTTCTCTTTCTCCTATGCCACCCCCCCCTCCCCCTCCTCTTCCCCTTCATTGCTTTTTTGTGCCCCTCTCTCAGCTGTCCCGCTGGTTTTGTTCTACAGCGTCACACAGAATTAGACGGATATGTCAGACCTTTACTAAATATCACATATCAATAGGCCGGTGCTAATATGATGGATGTTCTTTTTCAACTACAGTTACAGATCTTAAGAGTAGCAGGTACTACACAGCTGTACTTCAAAAGAGAACTGTTCATTCTATCCTCTTTAGAAGTCCAGCTAATACTGTGTCCGCTACTGGTAAAAGACCTCGCTTATTGTTTTAGCTCGAACAAGTCTCTCTAAATACATATTCATCTCTGAGTAAGAGTAGTTTATATGTTTATATTTCTATGCTCATTGCTTTTGCGTGCCATTCTTAAATGACGCTTGACTTTGTTTCTTTTTAGTTTCCCAGTTAAAGTGTTCTACTTACATTTTTTTATAATCTTAAATTCTTTTAGCATTCAGTGTGGACGGCAAAATAAGATTTTCATTATACAGAAAAACCTGTTTCTTTACTGTACACATGACAATAAAAGGCGTTGAATTGTTGAATTACCCATGTTTCAACAGGAATGGCATCAAATTGAGGATGAGAAACACATCCATTGGGATTTTACTCTTTCAGTTCAGTTTACTGCTGTTTTACTACAATTAAAAACCAGCGGTGTAAGATGTTTTACTCAAAGGTAAATGCTAATATTGTGTAAATACTCAGCTAAAAGAACATTTTTACACTCATTCTTATCTAAATGTAAACATTTAGTCATGTAAACATTGTCAGCTAGTACTATTATATCCTCCTAAGACCCAGTAAGGTAAACATTTTGGCATTTTTATATTAAATAATTGATTTGATTGGATGCAACAGTTTTCCAGATACATTTTTTGTTTGTTTGTTTTTTTAGTAACGTTGTGAAAGTTTTGTCCACTAAAGAGGAAAAAAAATACACTCCTGGGTCTCTGGATGACATATGATGCTTTTAGATGCATTTTATTGCTGTAAATGTTTCTGTTTAAGTTCATTTTAACAATTTTCTATCCAGCTATATTTTAATTCAATCATATTCTATAAGATCATCATATGTTTTGTAGCTTCACTGCCCTGTGACACCTTTAAAAAGTTAATTTTTCATGAGGTATTTTCAACTTTATGCACTTTCCAGCAAATCCAACAGGGCTTTTAAAGAGCTTATTAAGCTTCAGAAGGAGGAGAACTTTAACAACCCATGAATGAACACTTCCTTCCTTCTGTTGAGCACAAACATTAACACAAAACAACAACAACAACAACATATGTGAGGATATGTGTTTCTGATTGGGCTTTGAAGAGAAGGAAAACTGGAATCTGGAAATAAATTCAGCCTGTCAGACAAATGTAGGGGAAAAATGGTGATATTTACGTCTGAGATATAGCGGGTTAAAGGTAGTATGATACAAGTGAAGTACAAGTACCATACATTTATATCAACAGAGGAATGAAGTACCTCATTCTGATGCTGGTGAAAACAGAAAAAAATGTTTTCTGTTGCTATGGAGGGAACTTTGTGAAGTGTGAGAAAAATAACCCTGATGATTTCATCTGGCTTATCTTCTGTGTTTGATATAAACCCTGTGTTACAAACTGGAGGAAGTTCTAAACTGCGGTTTGAGAGATGAGGCCATTTATCAATAAGGAGGGCCTAATTGCATTGTGGGATGTGGGACGCAGGATCCAACTCTTTATAACAAACACTTTGGAATGAAGTCAGAATATATCAGACTGTTTTGCTTTTCATCAAACCCCTGTAAAATAAAAGCCCTGTAATGATGTCACAGATGCTCGACAATAAGCATCATAAGCTGATTTAATATGAAAATAGCGCAAAGACGGAGAGTCGTTCGGAACAGTACAGCCGTGGAAAAACTTATTAAGCTATCAAAAGTCAAGTACTAACTCCTGTGTGGATCATGTGACTAAAACAGACAGAAAAGAATGTCTAAATGCACTGTTTTTGTCAGTAGATATTGAGGTAAAAACTGAAGTGATTTTGGTTTTTATCAAGAAAACATGTTAAATGGATAAATATCAGCTCTGAAATTAAATTATTATGAGCTATTTTTGTTGTTATTATATTTGTCCAAACAAAAGTACACTTCAAAAGTCTTTCAAACTCACACATCTTCCATCAATCAACATGTTTAAGCAAAAATTAAAACACTCCATAGTTGAACTGCTGCAATTGTTGACTTCCTACCCAGTCTCCCATAAACTCCAATTGTTTTCAACTCTATTTCTTCTTGTAAATTTTAGATTCATCTGTACTTTTTTCTTTTTATCCATTATTGTTCTGTCTTGCTTTGTCTTGTTTGTTTTGATCTTGTCTTTTGTCTGATGGAACCTCCTGCCAGGTCATCATTGTAAATGAGA
>JAPSES010000002.1:3605764-3616508 GCA_029822895.1 Maxillicosta whitleyi
TCCGGATCACCCCCAAATGTTAATCATTTCTTCCTTGTGCCATTGCCAACAAATCCTGAAAATTTCATCAAAATCCGGTAACTTTTCGAATTATGTTGCACACAGTCAGACAGACAGACAGACAGACGATTGGACGGACAAACAAACGCCGGCAAAAACATCACAGTGGAGGTAATAAATAAACATAAAATGAACAAGAAATTGAAGAAAACAAAGGTGGTCTAATAATTTTTTCCATCACTATCAGCCTTCTATATCTGTTATCGGTTTGACCCCGTCCTGTGTCTCCGGCTAAACTTTCTCTAATCCATACTCTGTCCTCATCCCTTTCTTCCAGGCCTAGTTTTAATTCCTGTTTCTATTTTTCCACTGCACACCAGAGCTCCTCTTACATTTGAGATTCCTCTGACAGGTGGTTCAAGTTTCAAGTGAATTCAGCTCTGGGCCACCACAGTTTATGCCAACACGTTCAAACAATAGCCACTGAGTCAAAGTCAAATAATCAGATATATGTAACTAAATAAATGCTACTGTACGGCTGCAGGACGCCAGACTGTCACACAGCGTGAGGTTTATTTTCCATTACGGTGATATAATTTCCATCTGACGTGAAGCTGGGTTCGTCAGTGGACCATTCAATTCTCATCTTTCTACCCAGGGAAGGGTTTTGCTGAGCACACGTTAAGCTTTACACACAAACAGTTCCACACATTCACACCTGGGAGCCGCTCAGTGCAAACACAGCCCTCTACTGTTGGCAGCCCAGACGCTTCACTCCAGCAGTTGTGGCTTGAACGAGTGGTTAAGTGCCTTTCTCAAGGGCACCTAAATGTTATTTATTGAGCAGGTTTTTCTTATTCAGGTTTTCACTGCGTGTTTTCCCAACCGGTCCGAACGTTAAAACGGTGGCATGCCTCCTTACACCTTAAGGGTTTAGTTGTAAAAGCAGGGTTTTTTTTTTTTACACACTGAGTTAATGTAATACATGAGCTGAATGTCAATTTAATCTAGTGCAAGCAATGTTGTCTATCATTCACTGTAGGTCGATGGTCTAATGAATGTGCCCTTTTTTTTTTTTAACTTTTCCTCGATGTTCTTGCACTTTTAATGTCCTTTTAAAAGACTTAGACAAACTTTATTTATCCACAAGATGAATTACATCATCGCAATAGCTCAGTTATTCATAAAAACACTCAAAAACAAAAAGAAAAAAAGGAAATATCTACAGTAATATCTACTTGGAATAAACTTGTGGCATGATCAGAATGCATATAGCTGTAAAATAGTGTAAATAGTGTATATAATGTTCTTGATTTGTGTTTATCTTGATTTTGCAGTTCCATTGCTGCTGTAAACTTGGAATTTCCCCCTGTGGGACTAATAAAGGCATATTTTATCTCGTCTTACCTTATAATAGAATACACTAATATGAATATTTTAGCATATATAACTAAAATACACTTAAAAAGCAGAAAAAAATACCAGATTTGCATATGTACAAATAATGTCAACCTAACATAACCTGACGTCTTGTTATAGTAAATGAATAAAAACCATAAGGGTAAAAGCTAAAGTATGACATTTGTCACTTAAATTGGATGAATTAGATTACCTGCAGGCTGAAATACATCATTTAAAGTCATGCCACATTGATACTAGAGTTTTCAGACTGATGATGATACTTTTAGGGAGTAAAATACATTTGGTATTTATACGAGTTCATATAAACTTTTACGATTATGATTTTCAAAATGAGTGACTGAAATTGAAGAAGCAGATAAACCTGAAGATGATACTGAACTTAACAACAAAATCCATATATATATATATATATATATATATATATATATATAAACTGGAAATTGAATAAAAACATTTAATAAAGTAGGAAAATAACAGGTAGGGTAAATTGTTCCCTGCCATACAATCAAACAAACAAAAGATATTTTTACCGTAATAGCTTGGGGTGATTTTAAATGTTTCTTTGAGCCATAATATAAAATATTTGTCATAAATTGTGGAAGAATGGGCCACATTTGGGTAGAAAACAAGAACAGGAAAAAACACCACAGCACTAAAGGCCACAATTCCCATTAGAACACCTGGAAAATAAGAAAAAAAAACCCAACAATAATAGTATTTTTCTGCATTATATCTAGATCGGACTTCAATCTGACACTATTTTAGAACAGAATCATGTAAAATAATATATTCCTTTGTCTTTGAATACTATGAGAAAAATGTATGTAATAGCCCTGGGTGATCTTATATGTTTCTTTGGGCTATATTATAGAATATTTGTCATAAATTCTGCAACAACAGGCCACATTAAGACAGAAAACAACAAAATGAACAGACACCACAGAACTAAAGGCCAAAATGTCCATTAAGATGCCTGGAAAATACAACAGTAATAGTATTTTTCCGCACTATATATTCTAGATTGGACCTCGAATCAGAATCATGTACATGTTATATAAAATAACACGGTGCTTTGTGTTTATCCCTTACACTTGGACTATAAAACCAATTATCCTTCAGTGGATTTTCAGTGGATCTTCTAGACTCCAAACTGCCTTTCAGATGGAGTCTTTCTAACCCTTTAGCTGCCGCCTCTTTGTATGTCTCCACATTGTCTCGGAATGCCTTCTCATTGCACGGTAGCCCTAAGACTTGGAAGGGCAGAAACATCTCTCCAGGCCAGATGGTTTGGCTGGACGGCAGAGGCCTGGATTCCCACGGAGGAAACACAGAAGTTGGAGCTTTTTCAGTTCCAGTCCAAGCTCCCAGCAGCACTCTGTAATACGGCGATTCAAGCTCATTGGGCTGCGTGATGTTTAATTGAACCACAAGCTGTTAATCCAAGGAAAGAAAATCAACTAATCCAGATTAAGGTCAGCCAGACGGGGAATGGAATTGTCAAAAGCACTCCCTGGTCTGCCGGGTACCGTTAAACATCGGGCTCATTACTAGAAAGCCAAACAAGCTCACGTGAAACAAACACCGAATGAAACGCTGAGGTTTTTTTTTTGTTGCGTCGTGAGAAGATTTTGACATAATCTCACACCAATGACTGCTTGTTTGTTGGTTTTTCGCCTAAACTAAGGATCCAAAACAGGAAAAAGAGCAGTGTGAGAAATGTGTGACTAGACTGATCCATGAATGGAATTTTAACAAGACAGTTTTTAGGTGTGAGCATGGGGCAGGGGGGGGTTATTTGATAGCGTTAGCAGATGCGGGTGGCATCAGTTTCATACCTCCGACACCAAATCTAATTCAGCTTCCTCTTTATTTGCTGTAGAAAACTCAAAGCCGCTGTCTCACTCTGTCACTTTCACCTATAAACGCACGCGTCCCAATTTTATCAGCGTTCCACGATCTTCCTTTTCATCATCGCTTTATCTTCTCTCACCAAGGAATAGACGGAGCCAACAAAATCAGCGCCGGGAGGCAAAATTCAGAAATAGTTTTGTGTTGCTGTGGTGACAACCCCATGTCGAGATAGGGGGAAAAACTGCAAGATTCAATTTATCAAAGCAATGTATCAAGTGGAAATTCGATCCCACTTACACAATACTGAGAATAAAAACAGTCACTTTGGTATTTGGAGTTTAGATGGATCTCCAAAATTCCATTCAATATCTCAAAATTATGAATCATCTTTTTAAAAAAAAATGAAAAAATTGCTGTATATGATGAGATTCTTGCAGGTTTCCTTCCATATTTTAGTAAAAATGTGAATTAAGTGAATGAAGTAACTACCATTTGAGACTTCTCACTTAAAAGGGAGTTTAACACATTTTTCCAAGTTTTCCTACCTGTTTTTTTTTTTTTTTTTCTGCAGACATTTGGGCCTGTAATGAATAGAAAGCAAACATCATAATCTGATCTAAGTGAGGGACTTTATTAAAAGCAGACATTTGGTAAAATTATCCTTAACCCATACAGACCAAATCCATCTACTGATCTAAACAGTTTAATACCTGCTGATCCACTAATCCTATCAATACATGTAAAAAATTGGTGTAAAATACAGTTTGTCGTCTTTTCGTGGTCATCAGATATGACCCATTTGGATGTTTAGAAGCTCTGTAGTTACCGTGGAAACCATCATCATCTACACAACATGGATTCACCAGTAAAACCAATGAAGTTTGATGAATGACAGTGGATGGACACACTGGGTTTGTGTTCAGGTTCATATATATGACTGTGAAAAGTCAATTTTTTCTAGTTTTCTCTGTTTCCGAAATAATAACCTTCAATTTTAATCTGAGATTTAATGAACATCTACATGAGCAGTGAATTAAATACAGGAAAGTAGATGATTGATAGTGATTGGATGGATGGATGGATGGATACTGTACATACATAAAATACATACATTCATACATAAAATGCATACATACATACACACATATATACACATACATACATACATACACACATATATACACATACATACATACACACATATATACACATACATACATACACACATATATACACATACATACATATATACATATATACACATACATACATATATACACATACATACATACACACATATATACACATACATACACACATATATACACATACATACATATATACACATACATACATACACACATATATACACATACATACATACACACATATATACACATACATACACACACACAAAATACACACTGTACATACATACAGACATAAAATACATACATACACACGCACATACATACACACATAAAATATAAGTGTATGGTGCAAAACAAATTGAAATATTCCAAATGGGAAGGTGCAAAATGACATTTAAGTGCAAACGCAGCCTATTTATGACCACAGACGTCAGACACAGGTGAGTTATGAACACATACAGCGATAGAGAACATTACATTTGGGAACTGGCATAAAAGTAGCACCAGATCTTTATGGGTTACAGGAAAGTTTACCACATTTTTCCAAGCATTCCTCGCTATTTGTTGCAAACTTTTGGGCCTGTTATGAATAAAATGCAAACATCCCAATCTGATCGACGCATGAGAGTTTATTGGAACCAGACGTTTGATAAAATTATCCTCAAATTCACTAACTGAAGCCTCAGTTTAGTTGTGGTTTGATCTGCCTTCATAATACAGTTTACTCTGTTTGCTATGAACACTGCGTTGCCAGTGAGCTGTAGATGTGTTTGCCGATTCTCTTATTGAATCTATTGTAATGAAATAATAAATGTATTGCTGTCGGATTTTAATGAGAATGAAGCGGCTGAACTGAGAAGATGATGATACTGTATTTCCGACTAATGCAATAAATGAAGGTAATTAATTATTAGTTGATAAATGGACCCGGCTGCGTTCCTCCCGTGTCAGTCTGAGTAACTGCAGTCTATTGTAATGCACTGAATAGAGAATGTCATGCACGTTGCCAGGTTTGCAAAGGTCCCGTGGCATAGTGAGGTACTTTGGTTTAATCTCTCCAACAATGACACGTTGCATCAAACACTGCACTTTACATCCTGTGGTTATTAACGCATACCAGAAGGGACCCGCTGCTGAAAGAATGATTGTAAACGCAGTTAACCCATATTAATGCAATAAAGAAGCAATATAATGGTACTTTGTGCAAAGCGAACCATACCGTAACAGCATTTCAAGATAATTAAAACAGAAACGGGCAAGATCTGGAATGCACTTCATGAATCTCAACTTCTTTTAAGTGGAATGTAATAAATGATTATAGTACTGGACTCTCCGGTTTTGGGGTTTTAAGTCTTACTCAATCCCATCTCCCCCCCCCCAGAAATATGCTCACTTAAACTGATGGAGAAGCAGGGGAGGGCATTGCATCATGGGGTCATTTGTAGCATTAGCGTTGCTAGGCTAACGAGTATATTTAAGTGTGTTTATGGTGATTCTTTAGAGTCTGTCAGCGCCAAAAGTTCAATATGTTCATTTTAATCAGTAGGAGTTTGTGTAATGTGTTTTTTCTCCTGCTGTAAAGTTAGGATGATCAAGAAAAGGTCACATTTTTTTTTTGTTTTTTTTTTGTTTTATGCCTTTACTACATCACAGCAAATAAGTTAAGAAATGCAACACGACGACTGTGAACTGAACTGTCTATTTTCTCCTATTATTTCATGAAAATCCTAATTTGGCCTCTTGTTTTGCTTACATTTTAATATTTTATTCACATTTTCATTATGTTCTTACCCCTAAACCTAACTGCATTTTGTTATTGAACACGCTTTCTTTCATTAACTGTTCTGAAACTTATACTTAGTATGATAATTAGGATGTCAAGACATATACAATTGTGGAAAAAACTATGAGACCATCAAAAATCATCAAAAACAATGGTTGCAGTGCAATTAAGTACTAACTCCTGTGTGTCATGTGACTAAAACAGACAGAAAAGAAAACATGGAATGTCTAAAAAAGCACTGTTTTTGTCAGTACAATGACAAATATTAATGTAAGAACTGAAGTGTTTTTTTTTTTGTTTTGTTTTTTAAATCAAGAAAACATGTTAAATGTATAGATATCAGCTCTGGAATTAAACTGTCATGAGATATTTTTTGGTCTAATCATTACATTTGTCCAAACAAATTTGTAGCAGGCATTAAAATGAACAAGAAATTGAATAAAACAAGGGGCGGTCTAATAATTTTTTCCGCGACTATGTCCCAATTCAGAAACATGTCATCGAAACGTCCTTTTTTTCCCCCCTCGTATCAAACTACACCTGGTTTTGTTGCATTCCATTTTTCACAGTCTAAAAAACTAGTTTCAACTTTTACTACAATGATTATGTAGCTGACATTTTTTCACTCAGAAAACAATTTCCAGGCTTTAAAGCATGTCAACAGATGGGACTACCGCTTGGTAATTTACAGTCGAGGACGGTCAAACAGTGTTCCAGAGGCGGACATGGTTAATGCATCCCATACTGTATCCCGTACAGCACTGAGTGATTTCAGGTGCGACTGGACACTAACATTTATCCACAACGTCTTAGTTTTTCTTGGGGCAGCACTGATGACGAAGGGGGGAAAAAAAGGGGGGGGGCAAATTTGACAAGGCAGCTGTGTTTGGGAAAGGAAACGATTTATCAAAATGAGGAGTGATATACGCCGGGGTCTCTACAGTCGCCCCGATTGTGCGTGTGTTGTCTCATCCGCGGCCGGTCTCATCTGCAACTGCTCTCAGAGATCCATCACGGCCTCAAAGACACGTATGCTGGACTCTGCAATTAGTGCATCAACAGCTGGGGAGGCCATTAGACACTCCTGGGTGTTTGCTTCATCCCCTCTGTTTAGAAAAGCACCGACAAACATGGGACGCTAATGAATAGTGTCTGTCACCGCGTGAGCAGGAACGCCTGGGTGGGAGTCACACGGGGAAAAGCGCCGTTTTTCGAAGGGAAAGATGTGGATTTTGGGGTAAAAGTGGCAGAGAAAAGGGGGGATGACATGATGTGAAACAAACTGTGGAGAGCTGTTTGGAAAATCTTATTAAGATGTGTAATTTTTGCAGATGTTCATTATGCTTTGGACAGGGTTAAGAAAATAAGTATTACAATTTTGCCATTTGTCTTTGGAGAATAGATTATTGGCTGAGGCTTTGACTGGGAGCCATTTGAGGCCGCCGTAGCGTATATGAGGCAATCAATCCCAAATGTGAACACTATTGGTTTAATACGTCGTCTACTGTGTCCACTTCAGACAATTTAAGTCAATAAATGGGTTACGTAGCTGCCGTGTCACCACCTACTATGGTTCTGAGACCCGTGTCCAACTCGTACGGGACGCCAAGTTCATGTCACGGACTTTATTGAAAAACTTCATGTGAAAACATCCATTAAGGTCATGGAATCTTGCAAATCCCTTAAGTTAATGGTACTTAAAAAAAAAAAAAAAAGTTTCAAGCTAAATCTCAGCATTAGTGTGTATTCTAAGCCTCATCAGTTGCTTGTTTTTTTTTTTGTTTTTGTTTTTTTAGTGGATTGTGTTAAAAAAAAATTTGGACCGGACCTCCGCTGATGGACGGGTGGATGGATCTTGTTTTGAGACTATATGGGCTGTACACTTTTTTGCAAAGAAATACTGTATTATTATCAGCAGTTCTGGTAAAACTCAAATCTGTTTTTTCAGCTTTTTAGAAATAACATCCACTCCTTTAAAAAACAGAACTCATGAAAAGTTTTGGGTTTTTTTTTTACCATAAAATTCAACTGTACCAAATAACTCACCATCATACCTTAAGATGCTACAAATTCCAGTCACTGGCCACTTTATTAGGTACATTTGTGCAGCTGAGAGGTAACGGCAGCACCCAGACCTGGACCGAAAGAAGACGGTCCACTGGTATCACTACTGCAGGTCCATCACAGATTTTAGGTCCACGGTCATTATATGGACTTTTGTAACGACCGCTCTCGCAGATAAGAGGCGGAGTCTATGTGTGAACAGACTATTCCCTCTGTGTTGTTGTGTTTTTGGACGTGCATAAACCCAAGACACAGTGGTTCATGTGGAGGCGGGTTCCATTTATTTAGCCTGGATGGGAAGATATAAAACTAAATCATGCTTTGTACCCAGATCTCTCATCAGAGACAATATGTAAAAAGGGGCACATGAAGAAGAAGTGGGTGTGGCTGGAGGACCAACACCCAAAACAGACTGGACAACAGGTATGTACAGACTATGAACGAAAACGACAATTTAAACTAATTTTGTGTGATTATATAATAATAAATATATGTTGAACAGGTTACATATAAGGCAAGAGAGATCGATTTGACATTTTCCCTTTTTTTCTAATTAAAAAAAATCTGATTTCAATTTAAAGTCGTTTAATCGCGCAGCCCAAACCTCTGCAGGTATGGACTGACCCCGAGGCCGCATGCATCTGTTGCTGACATCATTTGACATCCATGCAGACTACAGGTAGGCTCCAAAGCAGTGGTGAAACACTGAGAGTGTGGGAGTCTGAGAACTGTCCACCTTATCTTAAAGAATTAAGATAACCCCGAAGTGAATCACTCAACATGGTCTAAAGCTAATCTAAGCTCTGGCTGATGGATTCTGCATTATCTCACCTTCACTCACACACCAGTGTGTGCTTGCACTCAAGACACACACACAGATAAAAACAAACACAGATTACAGATACCATTTATTCAGTTTAAGTCAAACCAAAGCCAGGGTACAGTATATGCACGGATGATAAAACCTTTACCCCGGATACCCTAAACGTGCTAAGTCTGCTTTTAGGAGGCAGGGAAGGGATGAGATAAGGCCTGAGTGTTTGGGCCGTAGCTTCCAAAAGAGTGACAGTGATAATTTTTTTTTTCTTTTTGGCAGAGTTCAGCAAAGACTGTAAATGTAATCCATCCAAGAATGAAGTGCAGCCCTCTTTGCAACAGACTCCCCTCGATGTTGTTATTGGCAAATGTGCTGGAGCTGGCAATTGAAAAGAGTGATGCTATTTTCTGTTAAACACGCTCTATCTTTTTTTTTTTTCCCCTTCTCTCTCTCTCTTTCTCTCTCTTTTTCTTTTTGTTTGGTCTCCTCTCTCATCTATTCCTGAAATGTTATACAGTAAATATGTTGATTCTTTGGTCAAGTGCGGGCTAGAAATCGAAGGCCTGTAATCAGTTTTCCAAACCTCTCCGCCTTCGCTTGGCTGGGCTGTTTATTTCTATCTTGATGACACTGTCCAAAGTTGGTTCGGGCTTTAAGTATGAAACACTGGAACGACCAAATCCATCCTGCTGTATTATGATTAAAAACTCTGTCAGAATATGCCTGCTTTCTGTTACAACTAAATATAAAGCAACGCAAACGCGGTATATAAAAATTAACTGGCTCTCACAGCATGATGGAGATTTATTTGATGAGTACAGGGCTGTCGTATCCCCGCTGTACTTCATCTCAGTTGTTTTCACCACATTCCGTAAGTGTAACACAAGTATATTTGTGCTGCGCTGCGTGCTGCCCATAACCTATGACATGAAAACGAATGGGATAATTAAACCACTATTGACACTAATTTAACATTCTCTGGCATCCAGATTTAGAAGATAAACACAACCAGGCCAGATATAGTTCATACGCTAACCATCATACCTCTAAATCAACTTTACAACCAGAATAAAGGATTTACAACGTTGCCAATGCTACACACCACTGGACGGAAAGATATAAAGTATATTTTAAGTGTAAAGATAAAGAGTGGAGGTGAGGTTTCAGAACCATAGCTGTTTCTATTATCTATCGTGACTGTTTTTAATGGCGAACGACCGCTAACTCATCTAATTATTTTAAGCCACGAGTAATTTTTTAGTTTTCCGATGTCCGATACATATCAAATAAGTGATTTTTAGCTTTTTTAAGTGCAATTATGCAAGTTAAAACATTCCCCTGTGGTCTACATCAACTGTAAATGCTCTGCTTGGGTCTGAATTCTTCATTAATCCAACTCCACAGGTCCATCTTCAGCAATATTTCTGATTAATGACAGCGCTGGCCCTTTAAATGTACATGCCCCGCCCCCTCCAGGTGTGTTGTCTGTGCTGCTCTGTCCTGTTCAAGCAAAAACTGAACATTTTAGATGTCAGGTCCAATGTGGTCTACAGGGTCTGTAAGGTCCACCTGTACATGCACAGTGAGTGGACCTGCTTTGTTAGGTACCATGAAGTAATGGTACTAATGTAATAATGAAGTAATGGTACTAATGTA
>JAPSES010000002.1:3617868-3627876 GCA_029822895.1 Maxillicosta whitleyi
ATCTATCCATCCATCTACCTATCTACCATCCATCCATCCATCCCCCTATCTACCATCCATCCATCCATCCATCCACCTATCTACCATCCATCCATCTACCATCATCCATCCATCCATCCACCTATCTACCATCCATCCATCCATCTACCATCATCCATCCACCTATCTACCATCCATCCATCCATCTATCTTATATTAAGCGATTATCGCCATTTATCTATAATATTATCCTCTATATTTTATTAGTATAAATAAGTAAATAAGGTATTTCCCTATATTTAAATTAAAAAAAAAATTTATAATAATGAATCTCTCTCTATGCAAAATTAGTGATTCAGTTACTGAGTCAGTTTCCACTTGTGTGACATTCGTCTTACAAATGGTGACGTTTGTACATTTTGACTCAAATGTGCCGACGACAGTTGAACGGCTCAAGTCTTTCTGCTGGACTCCATGGAAAGCTAATGGTCCAGGACTTTTCCTCGCCTCATGATCTGGTTCTGGTCCTTTTCAGCAGGAGAAAAAAAAAAAGACAGAGCGAGGACTATGGAAGGAAAAATGTATAAAATAAGCAGCATGAGGAAGAGATAAACAATGTAAAAAAAAGTAGGAGAGAAAAAAGACTGAGTGGAGTAATTATGGTGAAAACGGAGTAGGAGAAAACCAAAATTAAGCATGCGAGGAGAATTAAAAACAGAGTGAAAAAGAGAAACCATAAAGAATTAAGGAGGGCAACAAAGAAAAAATGAGAAAGGACAGAAAAAAAATAATACAAGGAAAAACAGAATGACAAAGTGTAGCAAGAGCAGGCTGTGGACGACTGAACAGACTCCATGGCGTGAGTTTTATTGTCTAACTACTTAATTGTAAATAACAGGCCTCAGCGATGTGAACGACCATTCATTCAGGCAGACAGAGTGATTAATCCATGCTGGGCTTTGGGAAAGTGGGCAATGTGTGTGTGAGAGAATGAAAGCAAGAGAGAAAAACAGAGAAGGGTCTTTCTTTTCCTTTCTTGTCTCTATCTCACTACCCTGCAGGTCCTAATTGGTTAATTTCATAAACTTCTCAAAAGGGGCGCTTACAGAGGCCCACCCCCCCCTCCCCTTTTATTTTAAGAACAGACCCGTTTTTACACCGCTACCTGCACACCCTCTGGTCTTTGTTGCTGAGGGGGGGTGAGAGTCAGACGGTGCCCACGGGGGTCCCTTCACTGGGAAATAAGCAGGGAGATAATGGGTACGACGCTCCAGCCAGACTGGGAGAGGGAGTTTCTACTCAGCTTGAAACTGGTCACTTCCCAGTGTTTTGTCCATGGGAAGAATCTATGACCTTCTCATTATTTCATTCTGGGGGGGCCGCAGTGATATCATAGCTAACAGGCTTAGTGGTGAATTGAGCAAATAGGTGCATTTCCATTCTGTCTAGTTGTACATAAATATGACGAAAGGAAAGAAGTTTTACATTTGGGAGAAGGGGAAATGTAAGAAAGTATTAATAATATGTGTGTACGTTTGGATCAATAAGTTAGATGAAAACAGCAACAAAATCCCACCGTGTACGTCTGAAAAACTGCAAAAACTAAGGAGTTGGAAAAAGAAGACGAAACACAATTCTATGTTTGCAGTCGCTTCTAAAGAAATGTGATAAATTACGCTTATTCCGAACCATTTGATACTTGCATTTACAGAACAATTTACTGTCCTGACACATAAGAGGCTTTGGGCCATATCGCGCTTTCCTAATGTGCTTAACGAGTGGAGATTTATGCATTATAAAATTAGAACCAACTGTAATACAAAGATAAGTAGTCAGTGAACAGCTACAATCTTCGATCTAATAAATCATTTATTAAAACTGTCTATAGTTACAAAGAGCTTGGGAAGCCCTTCCCACACCAAGACCTTGCTGTAATCCAATCGCCTGTACTTTTTATATGACTTTTATGTGACCTATCCTGCCTGAGTCTTACCAGTGTACATTTCTCTTCTGTCTGTTTTACTTTGTAACTGAAGTAAGTCAGATTCTAATTTTGGCTCGACTCGCATTATTTTCAGAGACGTTTGGACGTGTTCACAAAAGTGCTAATGTTTACTTGCCAAACATCCAGGGAAGTTGTTTCTTCTATATGAGGCTGAAAATAGATTTGATATGCTTGAAATAACATTCAATGAATGAGCCATAATCGTACATTACCAAAACAGCCAACTTTAATCACTCAATAATAACTACATTAAATGGCTGCCCTCGAAAATTGCTGCAGCCAGACATTGAAACGTCTGCATCAGTTACTCTGCCCGCACAAATGCGTCTCTCTTGGAAGAAAGGCATTATGGAAACCCCCATATCAAAGCTTGGGATCAGTGACTTTAAAGTGTTTTGCCCCTAAAATGAGCGAGAGCCGAGGCTCAGAGTCCGTGTTTACACTCTCCCAGCATGGCAAAGTGGACGCCGCATGAGCACCCGGTCCAGGAAGGAGATACCATCGAAGCCTCTTTTTGTTGCATGTGACGGACGTACGGCTGCCTTTCCACCCACCTTGCGTGATTATTCCTTTCATTTATTTATTTACGTGACTTTGTGCGACGGTATCAAGCTTTTAGGAGAGGAATTCCAGCCTTTGTATGGTGGAGAGCCCTTCACAGCAGATAAAACCCAAAGTATAAACACGCTCCCATTAGGGAACTGGCGGCAAACCAGCCTTTACCTCAAAGCGATCTGCGTTATCTGCAAAGCAACTTCGGTCCGCGTCCAAATGATTCACTACAGGGACCGCTGCAGAGGACTTTGAAATGAGCCAGGTTGAGGTGCAGCCGTGGTCTAAAGGCCAATCTGTCTCCATAAAACTGACTCCTTGGCCAGAAACAAAAGAACAAGTGGGGTGTCAACCTGTTTGGGTCCATGTGCATCTTCTCTAAGACGAACCTTATTGTTGCTATGTGTGAACTCTACCTTCTGTGGACATTAAATCAACAGCAATGAGACCATGGACCATTAAAGGTACAGCTTTCGCATGTAACAGCAAGAGACATGCTTAACTAGAATGAATTTCCCTTGGGCGGCATTCATCTTTAGGTTGTTTTACTTAAGGGCTGATAAATATCATCCTGAGTTTAGTATTGAAGGGAGTTCTAAATCGGCACCCCCGTTGTCAAGTCCGACACTAGGGGTACTGTGCTGCTGCTGCCATCTATCAGTATCACCAGAGCAGTTTACAGTTCTATAAAAGTGTTACTGTGTCTTTGACTAAGTGTAAATCAGGGATGTAGAAGACTGACATCATAAGTAACACAAGACTAATAAACCAGCGACTAAACCTGAAGCACTTTCATAAATAATGTATATTAAGAAGGTAGGAGGGTAATAAAAACGGAGACTGGTGCACCATGGGAACACTGTCCTGCTTCTGAGGCAATGTTTTATTCCTCGCAGGGTCTTATGAAAAGATAATTTTTGGATTTACGTAGAAGCAAAAGGATTTGAAAGGAGAATATCATTCGCACACGAAACCCAGACAGTTTAGACAAAGTTAGAACACGAGCTGTAAAATGAGCCGCTACCAGAAAAAAGTTTGCACTGTGGGATACAAAAAAAAAAAAAAGAGAAACACAAACATTCACATCTGCAACTTTCTTTCATCTCGACTTTCCATGCCGTTAGCCACGACCACTGTTCACATTAGCATTTACATATACGACTCTGCAAAAGCCATCTTAGATTTTTTTTTTTTTAAGCTTATTGAGACCGCTTATCAGTTGCTGTTCCCAACTCGGCATAAATTCGGAGGATTAAAGGACTTCAAAAAAAAAAAAAAAAAAGATGTTTTTTTGAGGGTTGTAGGAGGGTGGGGAGTGAAAAAAAAGTGGGGGTTTTAGGGGGGGAAAAAGCCGACAGGATGAAAAGAAGTTGGGGGCCCATAGAAATGCTAAGGAAGTGGCCCTCTTTTTTTCCCCTCAAGTTGCTCAGGGGTAGGAAGTTCCCAGCTCCGCCACTTCATTAATTCATGCTATTTAACAAGTGGGATTGTGGAGGGGCTTCTTCGGCCCCCTTCACACTGGAACCAACAACAGTGCCATCAGTAACTGACAACCCCCCGGGCGGAGGGGCTATGGCCTCCGGGGTCCACGCTGCAAACAGAGCCACGGGAAGCAGAACCTTGCCATTCAAGAGTTCAGCCTTTATTTGTCATCCCTGGTTTCTCCCCACCATACACATCCCCAATCATGGGCCTCCGGGGGTGGACGGCGGATTGGAGGATGAATCTCCCCTGTTTCCTATTAAGACAGAGGAGGAGGAGGAGGAGGAAGGGGGGGCTTGCTCATCTGAGGAATCAGTATGCTCATCCATAACTTCTTAACGTTCACTGGCCACAGGGTTTGAGTAAAAAAAATGGTAACGCCAGGCGACGACCAGAAGAGTAGAGGCGGCGCATTTAAAACAAAAGACAGAAAGACGAAACGGCGGCGAGCTCGCAGACCGACTTATCCAAACCTTTGTGGCTGATGTTGCTCCGTTTGGTTGGAAAATGATTCACAGGGAGCTTTTTTTTTTTTTCTTCCAGAGGTAATGAACTCATTCACTGGAATTAAATATTACCGCTTTTGATATGAATGATTTCACCGTTTCTGAGCCAAAAATGTGTTTCATATCAAATTCATGATACATATACAGCAGCGTTACAGTGTTTTAACCACTAATAAGGTTACCTTTAGGTAGGAAATGACACTTATATGTGACTATGATCAATTTTACATATTGACAGTACTTTGTTAAAGTTGCAGAAGGATACAGGGTTTGGATAATTTGTCTAAATACAAAAAAAGTCTGCAAAGATGTGGTAAAAAAAGAACTCCACAATCTTTTCCTCAAGTCTAATCAAAACACTTTTACTGTCTGTTTTCTTGGGAAATGATTCACAGGCTGATTTTTTTTTTTTTTTTTTTTTCCTTCAAGAGGCAATGAGCTCATTCACTGGAATAAAATCTAGCAGTTTCTGATTTGTATGATCTTAATGTTTGTCAATCAACTTCAAGCAACATTATAGTATTTTAATCACTCATGATGTCATATTACACTCATATGTGGCTATTTAACCGTTTTTATGGATAATTTTACATATTAGCAACACTTGTTAAAGTTAAGGAAAGATACAGGGTTTGGTCTAATGCAAAATGAGTTTGCACAGACGTGACATATGATTTTTAGTAATAATTATACCACATCATAATCTTTTCTTAAGTCTAATCAAAGCACTTTTGTCTAAACCTAAAAAACTGCAGGAACATGGATGCAAAGAAAAACAACTAGCGGACCCTTTTGTGACATTTTACACTGAGATTATATGTATCTGGTTTGCAGAAATGTACAATGGCTACATTTTACTCTGGTAAGTTCATAAAACAAAAACAACAATAAATAAATTTTAAAAAACAATACATTCTTATGAATAAAGTTTCTTATCTTTTTTTTCCAACAGGAAAATTAGATTGTGAACATACATCCTACAATAATAGGCATACTTGGACTAATAATATACTATCCATATGTGTGTTTCATCCATCAGCAGCTTAACACAAACATGCTAAGAGCCCCCGGGGAAGTCGCATAAGGATGTGGGTCGACTATTCATCATAACCGTAAGGGACGGCTTTTAATCCAGCCTAAAGGAACCTGCACATGTGAGGATTACTATGATTATGAAATGAAAGCTGGGTGTTTGGAGAATTACTCAGAATTGAATTGTGCTAATGCCTATTTGAAAGAATGTTACCCAGAATTCCTCACGGACATCCAGTCTGGGCCCCCACATCACTCACAGGGCCTGAAGGTGCTGAAATCTGGGGTGAAATTCCCATATCTGTAACCTCAACCTCTAAATTTAAGTCGCATTAAGCTGTTCCATGATCTGCTCATTTATTATCTTGCGCAACCGCCGAGGGACGGCAACTGAAAATAAACACTACGTAGGGTGTTATATGGTGAGGTGACATTATCTTGAGTCTGTTATCTATTATGGTGAGACCATAATGAATAGGGGTAAAAGAGTACATGGATGATGTCTTCTCACAGCCCATTAAGCCAGGCCGCAATCGTTTCATCAGCTGAGATGAGGGACAATTTGTGAGCACGGCTGTAGGCACCGATTGTGGCTCAACCTCATCTCTTAATTGCTAATATAGTTATTAAGGCGTGCCAATAGACAGACCACCGTGGTAGGATTGTCCCTGAATTATCACAGTTGCCTTTCAGGGCCGTGGAAATCCTCTAAGGGCCAGCGATTCAGTGTCACACAAGGCTTTTATCAGGCTGCGACTGGGGCCCGAGAGGGTCCCCACAAAGCACTGGCCCCACCTCACACACAGACACACACCCTGAAAAGACAAGCGAAGAATACACACACACACACACACACACACATATATATCTAATATCTGTGGTTATCAATGAGTGCAACTGTTCAAACAGCCACCGGCGACCACAAGCATCTGATGATAAATGTTTAAAACCTGTTGAGCCACTAATTCTATTAATACATGTAAATAATTGTAGTAAAATGCAGTTTTTCAGCTGTAAATCATAATCAGATATGACCCATTTGGACATAGAAACAATCATCTTCTACAGCATTGAGTGAGTAGATTTGGATCAATAACAGTAGATGGACACACTTGTTTTTAAGTTCAGTTATTTATATGTTTGCTGAAAACATTATTTTTTTCTTCATTTTTCTCTGTTTGGAGATAATTAACTTTGAATTTCATCTGAGTTTCTACGAACATCTAAATGATTTTTGAATTAAATGTACGAAAATACATGATTTACACCATGGAGATGCTTGTATTTACATTCAGTTATTTATATCTTTACTGATAAAATCAGTTTTTATTCAGTTTTTTTCTGTTTCTGATAAAATAACCTTTAAAATCACTGAGTTTTTATGAACGTCTACATCACAGCAGTCAACACTTTGTTTTTTTACAGGTGTAAATAGGGAAATAAAGCAGAGCGTGTAATCACACAGCGATGAATAAAGTTCATGAAGTTTATTATTGACAATGTATTGTTCTTATTTGGATCGTCATCAAATCAGAGGGTTTGTAAATTACAAAACACATTCATATTCATTATCACGATGAGGGAATGAATGTATTCATCAACTTATTAAAAAGAAAGAAAAGGAAGGGTTGCTTATTGTATAAATATGAGTGTATTTTCAATTTTTCAAACCCTGTGACCTGATGAAATGAAACAATGTCATTCATAAACATTATTAGTTACCCTGTGGTTGTGTGTTCTGTTTTATTTACCTGTGTCTGGTAAATAAAGCTGTTAAATTCATACTTTTTAAAAATAAATATGGGCATGTACTTTGTCTTTATGCTAGCCTCCATAGTCTGACAAGTGAAGTTTCTGTTCTTACATCTGCTGTGTGCGTTTTATCAGCGGTTCCTCGTTCACGTTTCATCAGCAAAATGATGGTGTACTAGTAAAATAATGGGCTGTTTGGGTTTTAGAATTGACACAAACTTTACAGCATCTATATCTTACTGTAATTGATATCTCTATTACTGGGATATATCATTATTTTTATCACCCAATCCTAAAGTCTACTGACAATGCATGTATTTTATTCACAATTTCACATTCCAGAGTGATAGTACTGGTGCACATACTAAATACTGCACATACGTTTCTAATGTATGAACTTCAAAACCATAAAAAATGCAAAATGAGTAAATAGCCTCGTTAATAATATATAGGGTCGGTCTTTTCTCCTACTGAACAAAACAGCATCTGCAATAGGATCCGGACTGAGATCTAAACCTTTCTCACAAGGGAAACCATCAAAGCTTTAGATAAACAAAACCCTGATGTTTTTGGAACAGACAGACATAATTAATGGGACAATTTCATATGAGAGATTATGTTTTAGCTCAAATAAATCTAAGTAAAATCAAAAGTACTGTTTATTCTTCGATGTACACAGAGCTCAATGGAACGCCCGCCAATTAATGTAGTCGTCTCCTCACTGAATAAACTTTATTTCCATTACTGGAAGCTAAATGTAGCATGACAGACGTAAAAAAGAATGTACCATTTAGATGACAATCCTCATCTCCCTCTTTTCTTCTGGTCTGAGTTTTAAAACATTTCCCAGGATGGGACACATCTTTCCTGAATGAAGTAATGAGCATTAAGGGTGCGTTTGCTTTTTTTATTTTTTCAATTTGCTGATGACTTTAGCATACACAGATGGGTAGAATGGGTAGACGCTTTTTTCCCTTAACTAAACAAGGGGAAATGCCTGGGAATTACCTGTTGGACCCAAGAGATCTTGGCAAGCCCCATGCCAGGGCAAAAGGGCTGCAGTGAAAACACTCACTTTAACAAACAAAGACAGAGGCAGCTTGGGTCTCCAGGGCAAAATTTGCTCATTAATTCCACTTAGCTCGATTTTGCATGGTTTTCACTGAGCAATGACTGACAGAGTTTCCTACAAAAACAGCATTGAGACATCTTCACTTGTGTGGTGAAAATTGTTAAAGTTTGATAAGGCTACTGTCACGGTGTTCAAGCGGAGAAACTGCGACTTTGACCACCAATTTGGCAGAGAGAAAGTTTCCGATCCGCCTCCCTTTACGACAAGCTAAGCTCAAAGAAAAGAGTTCTTAACACACTTTTTCCAAATTAAACGCAATATGGCGTTACATCTGATTGCTGGAGCAAGCTTTGCTCAGCTGGGTTAAGTTAACCATCAAAATGGGTCAGTGCTTTTTAATGTAACTTTGCCAGGAAGGACAGCAGACCTCAATTAATTGTCAAAAGGAAAGCGGAAATCCTGCAATAGGAGTTTCTAGGACAGTTCTGTCAATAGGCTGTAAAATTGGGTGGAAAAATAAGTAAGAAGAAAATTTTGACTGGACAGATGTGTCACAGTTCAAGACTATTTCCCCTGTTTCTGCCCTGTATTGTTTCATCTGAGTCAGTGTGATAACTAGTAGTGGAAAAGACTGATCAGGCGTTTCTTTGAAGGCAACAAAAGCCGCCGGGGCTTGTGACATCTCTGCCTGGTTAAACGTAATCTCAGCGGTCCCAGGCGGTGCCACTATTAACATGGCAGCAGCGCTGAGCAGAGAGCCGGCCTCTGTGCTTGCTCAAACTTCGGCTAAATCTGTCTGATTCTCATCAAACACCGAGGGGGGAAAGGCTGAGAGGAGGGGGGGGGGGGACTCCAGCCTAGACTCCATACAGACATTGCACCACACAACTTGCCTGGCAGGCGAAGCTGTCACCATTCAGTTTACTCCAGCCCTCCAAAGAGACAAGCCAGCTACAAAAACAGTCTGCTGGTGCCTTGAATCATGAGAAGGAGCGAGGCTACACAAAGGGGAGAGACAGGACTGAGGTAATCTCCGATTAATGGGATATGATAAGGAAAAAGGTGTTTTTAACCAAACAAGGCAGTGGCCACAATTGAAAGTGCAGAGCAGGTGGTTAGTCTGAATGATGTTATCTCGACTTCTTTTATGCTGGAGACCCTGGAAATACTGGGTGAGACAGATCCTTGACCTGAGTTTTTTATTTTATTATTATTTTTTCTTTAAGTTTAACTTCTTCCCAAGTGGGACAAGATACTCTCCCCACCTTTTGTGTGACCCATTTTACCACTCCTATCCATCCACAATACTCAGTCGGACTGCTTTTGTATTTCCCCCCCTCCTCTCCAAGGGTTTAACCTCAGGTCACCACCAACTTCTTAATCAGTTCAGCACATGACCATTCTCTTCAATCCCCACATACCAGGAGAGGAGCACTCCCTGATACAGTAAATTACGATAAAGAGCTCACGACTGAAAATCGAGGGACCATATCCCCGTATGAAAGCTGGGGCCCTGATACATCAATAGACAGATTTGGGTGTGGGACGACGGGGAGGTGCTGCAAAGCACTTCTCCAGAAAATCCACACTTCAAAAGCAGCCAGTCTTAGATTGAGGGGGGGGGGGGG
>JAPSES010000002.1:3627895-3656314 GCA_029822895.1 Maxillicosta whitleyi
GGATGGCGGGGTGTATTTGAGGAGGATAGAGTCCCTCTACAAAGTCTGCCATGCCAATCCACTGTGGTCACCAAGAGAAAAGAAAGAAAGGAGTTCGTGTGCGTGTTCTCAAAATTCTTTGAAGGACTCGGGCCCGAGTTTCAAATAGCGTAATGGTTACCAGTTGGCTTATTATCATTTCGATGTTTTAAAACTAAAATTCATGGACTGCACGCTTTTGTGAGTGTTAAGACTCCCCATTGTGTTCTCATTATAGCTCTTTCACTAAACGTCGGAAAGATGGTACTGAAAGCAGCCCGGACTTGCTGTCAAAGGGGTCGGGCAATTTCCTGGGTTAGCCAAAGAGCCCAAAGGTTAAAGGTCAAAAAGCACTCTAAAAGTTTGGAGCCAAGTCAGGAGGGGTTAGAGTTCAGGCTTTGCAGTTGTATTTCTTTCTCCTAGTCATAAAAACCTCCAGGGTCAACCTCCCCTTCTCTGCTAAAAACACTAACAGCAAAAACAAGCCGGATCACCTTTCATCTGGCATCTTCTCCTTGAATCTGACCCCGTCTCCCACAAATTACATTTATATATAACTAACCTGCAAATCCAATTACATGTTCCTATAAAGCAAAACATAATGCAAACTGCATTATAGACTGAAATAAACAAAAGTAATGGGTCGATACATTTAACGAAGGATGCATTTTTAACACCAAAGAGCAGCATCTGCATCCTGACTTTATATTGTTTCTGTATTTGGAGGGTTTTTCTTATATTTATGTTCAGATCCAACATTTGTATCACCTAGAAATAACTTACTTAACATCTTGTTTGTTACAAAAAACATGTTCAATTGCTTGTTTAGTTAGTATTTCAAACCGATTTCTCAAAGGCAGAGTAGTTTTGATACTAAATTCCTTCTGTTTAGTGTGTTTTCCTTCTCTAATGACAGAGATAATAAAGCACATGAGGACGGTTTGTCATCATTCTGGGATAAGGTCAGGGTTTCTGGCTTGAAATGGACAGATGATGCCACACTGAGGTCAAGAACTTGTCTAATTTTGCACACAAACATCATTGCACGGCATTCTTTTACATCAAATCAGGTTTAGAATTATCTTTGGCAACCCCTGGGAATATATTAGTTGGCGTTTTAGTTGCAACACACACTACCAGAAATTATTCCATCCTTCACACATGCTGGACGCCTGCCCAGACTAAGCCTACATACAGTATTTATCAGGAGGGAAACAGAGCCAGGGTTTACTTCAAAGAGAGGCCTTGATAAGACTGACCCGATAACCTAAAACTGAGACTAGTGTACTGATTAGTGGACAGTACTCTTTAGTTAACTTCAACAGATTTGGAAAAACATGTACATGCTTACACCTAAAGCTAATACTGATTATTTGTGTTTTCTTAAAGTATTCTGGACAAAGCTACCACTGACACTGAAAACTCTCTTGATCAGACTTCTACTTTTGGTAAAACTGGACCGTCTTGCAACATATTAAAAGTTAGATTTTTACAGTTTCAAAGTTATAGTCATTGACACGTGAACACAGAACTAGGCTTTGTACACCTCCCAGGCCATATTCACCCCTCATGAAATCAACAGGGAATCAAGAATCAGATGTTTTCCAGTGTATATTATGCATTTCATAAAACTATCCTGCTTTTATTTTGAAGGCGACTGTTATTTTGTGTGTAGATTGTTGTCACATATCAACAAATTTAAGTCTTCTGTTAGTAAGACTGATACAGAAAGTAGAGTTTTTGGTGTCTGATGTTTTTGGTGATCACTGTACAGATCACTGTTTAAAGACTACAATGTGAATTTCCATTAGGAGACAAATCAAACAGATTTTCTATCACTGATGATCACCTGTCAGCAGTCCTTAACATATCACCCATTAAATCTCTTCAATGCACTTGTTTAGTTTCCAAAAAGACTAGATTTTCTTCACTGAACAAGAAAAACAAAGCAAATTAAGTAATTTGATGACCAAAACAAAGTAGGAAAAGGTACATGTATTACTTCACTATATAGAGTTCATGTAACTCAGGTCTCTGACACTGCCAAAACAAGTTGTTTTTGTGAATACTGAATCAATAGTGATAAAACGACAGTCATATATGTGACTGTCTCTGGTCCTGACTGTACTCGTAGTGTAGTACTTTCCCAGTGTTCTGGTAGTGCTTCTACTTAATTGAAAGATCTGAGTACTCCTTCCACCAGTGGCTTACAGTATTAACTAATGTAAATCCACCTCACAGCTGAGCCGAGGCGAGGCTCCCCGCGGTCCTGAAGGATACCACTGAAGAGCACTCTACTGCAAATGAAGATGACAAACAACCTCTGCTCTCAGAGGCGATGGGACTCAGAGGGAGGGTGTCAGGGGTCAGAGAATGAAACGGCAACACCTCTGCAGCCACTTGACAGAATGAAAAAAGAGTGGGAGACGGGGGTGGCAGGGTGTTTGAGAGAGGGTGGGAGTAGCACTTGAGGCCAGAATGGAAGACACAAGCCTCCCAGCAGCAGCAGTCAGAAGCGAGGGGACACAGGGGCTACTGTTCCCATTGAGGTCTTTGTCTCCCAGGCGCTCTCTTGTTTTTCCTCAGCAAACCGTGGGTACAATGAAGGCGGCATGCTCCCCTCCCCTCGCCCAAAGGGCTGTCAATACTGGACCTATCAGACCTTGAATGGCCAAATCAGCCTTCCCATGAAAATCAAGTCAATGACCTGCTTCCCCTGGCTCTGCTCCTTGTGAAGTGGGTGACAGCTATAATTTCAATAAGTAAAACACAGGGAGAAAGAGAGAGTAAGACTAGAGTAATGGAGAGAGGGAGTTTTCTCACATGTTGCTGAGGGGACTTCGCTGCGGAGCCGGCATCCTCATATAAAATGCATTAATTCCTTCAATGTGAGCTCACCGTAAATGATTTGATTGTGGCCGATTCGACATACTTTTCCGAGCTTCCCTTAGCACCATAAGAAAAAAAAAAAGAGAGCGAGAGAAAGGGAAAAACATGATGCCGGGAATGCTAAGACAATTTTGAACCAAACATTTAACTTCAGCCTTCTGACCCAATCAAGTGGAAGAGAAGACAGGCTTTGTCTACCTTGGCCCATCCAAGAAAAGTTAGAGAAGGGAGGGAGAGAAAAGAGGAAAAGAAATGTAAAGATTTTGCCAAGCTTTTGTCACGCCTTAAGGACTGGCTTAGTCAATTGCTGTCAGATCAAGAAGACAGAAAGAAAAACAGCCATGGTTGCCTTATATAAAAAAAACACTTTCTCTTGCAGCCAAGTCGGGAGAGTCCCCATAGACAGAATTACACAGTTTCTTTTAAAGGATTTGCATTTAAAAGATTGCGTACAGGCCTGAATGCAGGTCGTTTCCCCGTGACCATAGAAACACTAGAAAAGGTGGAAAATTCAGTCCGCTGAACGTTAAACGACTTTATTAAAGTGTCACTAATCAGACGTGAAAGACACAAGGTTTTAGTGTTTGGGCAAACTTACAGAAAAACTCCCAAAAAAAGCTTAATGACCTGTTAAGAGCATTACTTTGAAAAGCCTTGTTGATGTCCCGTCCCATAATAAAGAAAGAACGCTGCTCATGTCAGGAAAAAATTAATACCTAAAATATTCCAAGAATTTGACTAAAGCATTGTGCGGAGGATTTTTGATATCAGGCAGACGGAGTTATAATAACAATCCTTTAATACCTGCCTTTCGTCTCTGTTTGCAACCCCTGATACCGCTAAAGCATATAATTTTACTCATACATACAGGGTATTTACGCTGAAATGAAAACAAATATTTTTTCCTTGGGATCCAGAAGATGCATGTAATTGAGAAAAGGTCACCGGCCATGGAAAAGTAATCTAACAATTTTTACAAATTGCGGATGAATAATGGTTGACTCAAAAACATTCTGGCATGTATTTCCCCCTAGAAAAAGCCAAATTCCTAAGCAGAAAATTGCTACCATTACAGCATAATGGGATAACAACCCAAAGAATAATCCCTCGCTAACAATGGTGAGGTTTGAAAAGACTCCTGTGAGTCCCGTTTGGTGTCTGCCAGGGGAGCGTAGCATTTTACAGCCACCAACCGACAGTGTAATCTCCACTCAATGGAGACCTGGAGGGAGAGCCTCCACACTAGGGTCCATCCATCCATCCATCCATCCATCCATGCACTGATCCTTCCATCCCACTCCTAAAGAAATGATAGACCTCATTTCCATCCAACACAAACTGGTGTCAGAGTTGGGGGTCGTATGATCTAAAAGAACACAAACGCAATAAGACGGGAAGGGGATTGAAAGGAGGGTGGAATCTGGGGGTCGGTAGATGAATTAACATCGGTGCTACAGATTAAAAAGAGCCTCTGATCTTCCTGGCTGGTCCTAATCATATACACTCTAAATGAATCATCCCGGGACTTCTCCCAAGTTAATTTCAGTGCAAGAATTAATTAAAGCAAGAGCGAGCTGATATATGCAAATCAGCGGGAAAACAACAATGTAAACAACACCAACAATGGGGGTAATGATTGCAGGGGGGTAATTTGTGTCATAATGTGCTGAATTGATGCTGTGAGAAGAGCCTTGACTAATGAGGGAAACACAAATCTTTTTTTTCTTTCAGTTTTAGGAGATGTTTGGAAACAATCTAGAGGAGGTATGCAGAGGGGATTTATCTTTTTAGCATAATGTCAAAAATAATGCACTCAGGAAGCTGGTTCATTCTGCTGCAGTGACCTACCTTATTTTCTACTTGTACATGCAAATATGTATGCCTTATAAGGGTAGAAGAGTTGGCACTACTATGAGTATGTTTGCATCTTCATATCCCTCAGGAGATAAAAATGAAAGAGTGAATAAATGACGGTAAATGGGAGATTCCGTTGGGTTACAACCCCAGTTACCGCTACAGTTTAGTACAACAAACAACAATCAAACAAGACGAGCTGTTTGTTGCGTGAGTTCACCTGTGAACCTAAACTAAGGTTCATTTATTGTCAGTCGTTTTATTAATGTACTCTTCCGCAATAACCTCCATGTCATTGGAATGGATGATTATAAAAAAAAAAACTTCAAAAACGGAACACTTTAGTAGCAGATCTTACTTGCCGAGGTTTGGAAGAGATGATAGAATATTTTGTTCGAGACCAAGCTGTAATTTGTGTAATGAAATGTAATAAAATGTGACCGCTGCAACTTTATTTTTGGTGTTGTGTAAAACCATGAGGGTTTGGAACTGTTGTGTACATCACAAAAGAAAAGAATCAATCAATATAACAAATAACCAGTGGTGAAGGAAATACTGAAGCTTAGGACTGTAGTAAAAGTACAACTATCCTGCTGAATATGTACTCAAGTAAAAGTAGGACTACATCAACAATTTTAATTAAGTAAAAGTATTAAGCATGTACTTTTAAGGCTTTATCAGGCAAGTGACTAGTTTTGGTAATTTCTGCATGTAGATAGTGGTGGTGGGATGCAAGATTTTATAGAAATGTAGTGGAGTAGAAAATACACATAATTGCCGCAAAATGTAATGGAGTAAAATAAATTGCATTCATATTTTTACTTAAATAAAGTACAAATATGTACAGTAAAATGCCAAAAATCCACATTATTTACAGGAATGGAAGGGCAATATCATGAAAATCATCACTTTACTCTGTTAAAATGGAAATCTGAGCATCTTATAAACAATAATATTAGATGAAGACGGTGTAAAATGATAAAAAAAAAATAATAATAATAGCATAACTTAGATGATTGATTGGTAAAAGAAAAAGCAAAAAACCACAACTAAAACGCATCATTGCTTTGTGCATGAGCTGATGTTTTAACTCTATCTGATGTTGCCTGTGGTGGTTTTTTTTGATGACTACAGAATGGAACTGTACAATAGTCAGTGTGTAACCAGTACAGCATCAAAGAGCATCTGTAGAAAGTAAGATCAGAAAATAGATCAGAATGTTAACATGGCGTCAGTGTCAAGACCACTTTGTTTTCCAGCAGTTTTCCTCTTAATCATCTGACTCTCATGGGAACGGGGACGAGGTAGACACACAATCCCGACTCTTTTGAGCGATCGGAGACGTAGTGCTAATACCAAACAGCACCATGTCCGTGTAGCAGCCGTACACTGAGGGCACCAGGGCATTTGACAGCCAGGGGATCAAACTGGTTCCATATGACCACAGCTGGCATTACTCGAGGCCCGGGGGCAACTATGGCTCCCTTCGCAGCCCGAGCGGCGGGTCTGCTCGTGCAAACCCAACAGCGTGGGGCTGCACATAATGCCTGCGAATAAATCTAGAGTTTCAAAGACCACGTGAAATCTGATTCCGATTCCGTGTTACAGATTGATTTCCGTGAGCAGATGAAGACATAACGAATTCAAAAGGGGAAAAAAGTCAATATGTGTGGAATTATGATGACAAAACAGTGTCTTGTGTCATAGTTTTTCTTTACATTCTCATACAGTACTCACTCGACCAGCTGCGAGACTTATTGCAATGGCTTTATTTTAATTTTTTCCATGTTGCAGCAGAAAAAAACTAGTGTTTCAGCAGCTAAAGCCATATCAGTGGCTATGCTAAAAAGCTGTAGATTCAACTGAGTATTTTAGAGATTATACATAGTCAATGCTAATACTTTATGAAAAAAATATTGGTTTGTACAATTTTATAGTTAATTTTGACGCAAAATTCTGCAAACTTTCATTGACATTTGCTATATACTGCCAGGTGAAATGATTTGTTTATGTAATATTGACTAAAAGTTGAGTTTTTATTTTATTTTACTATGCTCCACTGTGAGATAATTAACCACATAACGCCAAACATATATTTGATTTATGAGTTTTGAAGCCCTTTACATGATCAGCGTGATATTTTCTTCCTTGAAAAACCTGATGTATACAATTAGATACATGCAATACACAGACAATCCACCAGGGGGAAGGAATATGTTCACTAGAGGCCTTTCCAGTGACATTATAATGACTAAGATTGTCATAAAAAAAAGCATTTACCAATTTGTTAGACATGTATGTGTCATATCATGTTTTTGTTTGTTCAAGAATAATAATATTTGAGCATTGAGACCCGATGTATCAAATATGACACAAAATTAAAACTCATACATGGAAATTGAAATGTGAATTTCTTTTTTTTTCAGTTGTTCAGAAGAACCAATAAAGGCTCCATTTTCAAAGAATTGGAATTTTCTGTCAATGATTTAATGGTTTACAGGGTTACGTTGGTTCTGAGAAACTTTTTTGTTTGTACTTATGCAGGTTGTTTGGAGAAAATGAAGCTGGTGAGGACAAAGACACCTCCAATTTCTAGATATTTTCAGAAAAAATTAGGTGAAAGAAGCAGAAATGGCTCCGTCTTTATCTTTGACATGATAATGACACATCAAATGTCTAAATTGTTTTGTGAATGAAGTCCCAGAAGTGAAAATGTTTCATAAAAGATGAGTAAAGCGCTGGCCTCCATAGGCAGCCGATGTGGGACACAGAGAATATACCGCACTGTTTTACGGTCCGGCCTACAGCGAGGCATGATGGGAAGTAATAACCACATCATTACCAACAGAGCCTCAGCCTTGTCAGACGTCAGAGGAATAAAGGAAGCATGCAGAGTTCACGCTTGGGCTGCCAGTCTGACGCTCTGTAGGACTCTGTCACACATATGAACATGTTCACACACATATACACAAACATTTATCGCACTTTCTGAATAACTGTATGCGCACACACACACTTCTGGTCACACATAAGTGGTTGTTTAACTGCCAAGACAAGGGGCAATGCTTCCGCTCAAGTTCAGCCAAGTCGGGTCAAAGGTCTTGTGATTGGCTGGGAAGGGCCCGAAGTGTTGGTTTTCATTGGATCACTCACTCATTATCAAATAACTGCATCAAGTAGCATGAAACTTCCACAGAGATCATGTGTAAATCTGCAAGAGGAGGGATTAGCACCGAGGCAGCTGTCATGCCAGAAGACTGCGGCAGTTTTAGAGCACAAACACACACTGCGGCTCGTACAGTATGCACCGACACATGCCTGCTCTACCATTGTTCTTCCAGACTTGACAATGAGCGGTGGAATGCAAGTACGAATGTCAAGCAGAGGAGTACTGGAGTATATTCTTCAAATATCGTTATACTTGTACTTCACTACTACTACTATCTCAGATGTAAATTCTGAACTTTTAGAGCCTGGTCCGTCATCCAGTTTTTTCAGTGCATTCAATACTGAGAAAATAGTCTGGATTTGGGCCAACTGCTGTGAAATATGCATGATTTATTCTATACCGAACCAATCACAAGTCTGGGGGGAATGTTTTGCAACGCGTCACATGCACTGATTTGTTTTGGTCAAGAGTCAAAGTCAGTTTGAAGTCCGTAAACCTCCTTACAACTTTTGTCGGTTGTTAAAAAAATAATCATAAAAATAATAAAAAATAAGTTTCTCTAACAAAAGCATCACGTCTGTTTTATCTGTAATTTGATTGGTTAACTTGCACCTGTTAGTCCCGCCTTCATATTTGGATTCAAGCCCCATGATTCCCAACAGATTTCTCATTGAGAATGATGGATGACTGGCACTTTTAACCCTTTATAAGGTACTCACTGAAATACTTTTAATGTTTTATTGGAGGATTTAGTAAGACTACATTCCTTTTGCAATTGTTTTTATTTTTAATTTCAGAAAATCAAGGGTCATTGAAGTTACCATATTTGGTTCCTTACTCATTAGTGGTTAAAAACATAACCTGTCATTAACCGTCAAATATCAGTCATATTCACTCTTTACAGCTTTAAAATTTCTATAAAATATATGTGAATCCCTGTATAATGTTGTAAAAACCAACATACTTTTTGACCTCACCGAGGCACTGAATTGGCCCCATATTTAATATCTGCAGAAATAACCAAAAATAGCCAAATGCCTGATAAAGGGTTAAGTCCACTACATTTGTCTAAAACGTTTGTTACTCTAATCGTTTTTTTGTTTTACTCCCATTTGAAACGAAACCAATGATAAAATCCTCTTAATTGTTAAATCAAACAAACTCTACAAAAACGCTGCTGGATTAGCTAAAAAATAAATAAATAAATAAAACTGGCCTGTATTTACGTCACAAACATAAAACAGGCCTGTTTTTTTCTGAACAGCAACACTAATGATCTTACAGAAAATAATGCAATGCCCTTATATAACAACACATAAAGTTTACTAGACTGCTTTTCTTTTGATTATTTACCTAGACTTTACTAGTAATACTTACAAACTTTTAATTAATTTTAATGTGGAACTTTAATTGTGGTGAACTACTCTCAATTTAGTAGTAAAAACTCTGATTACATCCTTCCAGGCATTGTTAATACTGGGATTAAACATAACAGTTTTCCCATTAGAAAGGGAAAAGTCTGTCTAGGATGATGTGGGTTTTTTTTTTTTTTTTTTTTGCAGCACACAGGCACCAATTATTAACTAGGTTTGTTTCTTTTCTTCTCTGTCTCTGATATACCCACTGCTCTCTGCATGGAATCTGCAGACCTCACTGTAACAGAAACCCCAACAGCACCAGCCCCCTGCAGGAGATAAAGATATAAAGTAATATCTGATCACCCTCCATCTAATACCGTAAGTACACCGTGTCCTGGGAGAGACTTCATTACAAACTGTCCGTCAACGGCAGGGCAGCCAAGTTTAGACAAAGGTTTGGATGATTCATTTTTGACTTGACTTGTTTTCTTTTTTTTCATCTGCTTGGCGAGCTACGTGTCAGCACCAGTGACGCCAAGCAGGATAACTGCAGAAAAATGAGCGGAGAGTGCCAAAGTTTGGTAGATTGTGCAAAAACTATGCAAGAACAGAACTGTCGAAGGCTGAAGGCATTTACTGTTTTAAGGAGTAAGGCATGTGAGTAAGAAGGCATCCACACAAACAAACAACGCACACAAAGTCAAAATAGCACAATGTTTAATGGAAAAGAGAAGAGCACTTTGTTAAATTACACCTCAGCATCCACAAACAATAGTCTAGTGAAACCAGCCCATACGCACAGGAAAATCATACAGCGAAGAAGGGGGAAAAAAAAAAAGAATTAAAACCAGTAAAAATAGTACATTGTCAACTAAAATAATCCAAACCAGATCCTTGTGTTTTTTCTTTTAGTGTTTAAAACAAATAACAGTCAGGCTCCCCTTTTGTTTCCAGTCTGAGATATCATCCGCTTTAATAAAAACATAACTTTTGTCTGACAACAGAGCGAGGGAGGGCAGCTTAGGTACCCCGATTGTGAGGGAGTCTGAGTCACGTTGACTGGACCCGCACATCTTTGCCCAGAACCCTCACCAGATGTTTTCAATTAAACAAGCCGGAGTAGAGAGGGGAGAGGAAGGCCTCATTCACCAAAATGGCTAGCTATTTCAAGCCAGGAGCTGTTTTCTGACGGAGAGATCGGTCGTTCGAGATTCATGTAAACACAATGCGCCGTTTGCCGTGTTGAGCGCCAGCCTTTTCGCTAGTAACCACGCAAATCCATACAACATACAAGACAAGAGAGGCTTGTACACCGACCTTACACCCCATATGCTCTGCAATAGTCAAATGAAAAAAGATGTTTAGGGATGATTGCTTTGGAAGTACAGAGTAGCCTCGCCAACAAAGAGCTGACAGTGATCCCAGAATCTCCTTGAATGAGATAATAATCCTCCAAAGTGAGGCTCACGCTCAGCAGTTATTGTCTTGGTGACCACAAGCTATTTTCCCGAGACGTTCCACTCGGCTACGTGCTCAAACAACCACAGGCTTTCTGCAAAACGACCCATGGGAGGATGATGTGTACGGGCAATTTAACAACTAAAGAAGCTTGTGTGTTTGGAAGTTTGTAAGGTGCCTCAATTTCCCTGCACAGAAACACCTGATAAGAAGCACCTGCTAGTTAAATAAAACCCTAATGACCAGTTATGAACAAAATTATCTCCAATGTGCCTCTAGTATCTTTTTACTTGGCCGGCTTTTGACATATCTCACTTGGGGGAGGATGCTGAAATCTTATTGCCTCCTGAACTATTTGCAGTGTTTTGCCATTTCGATGAGCTAAGAACATTAAGAACACTGCGCTGTGTTTACAAAAGCGGTGAGAAACTGCCAGAAAATACGCTACAACACACGAAATGGGCAGGATTTCAACACTCAAAACAAGACGCATAAGTTGTCAAATGAAGAGCAAGGACAGAATTACGATCAACACGACCAAAAATCTCACAGCTTGCATAGAAATTGAGTGCCGGAAAAGTCAAGCAGGGACAATCTGAAAGCTGACATATTTCAACTCTAGAATTGAAAACAGATGCAAATCGACTGTGGCTTGGCTTTTTTTTTTTTTTTTTTCGGTTAAGACGTACGGTACACAGCGTAGAATGCGAGACTAGAACAGAGCTGACGAGCGCTAACATTATTACAAACAACACAATTAGGAACACATAAAATTTGTTCTGCACTGAATGCTACATCACAATATGGTTAATAAAGTTGTGAAAGTGCTTCAGACACAGCGGCCGCTACAGTAGATCTCCTGATGGAAAACTCATAAAATAAGAGTAGATAACAATAACATGGGCTCTGGCTCTGTGGTGCCAGTCTATCTTTTCTTGTCTCCTGCCTTTGACACTAAAGCCCTGCTCCAGCCCTCCCTGTTTCCCCCAGTGCCCTCCCCCCCTCTGTTCTTTCCTCCCTCTTTCCCTTCTTCCATCTCCCAACTAGCTCCTAAATTATCTGTCCGGGCTGTGGGAGATACCCCTTCCTGCCTGGGGTCGCTTGTCTTACCGCAAGCTGGGGAAATGAGGTGTGCGTGCACGTGAGCCGCTACGCGTGTGTGTTAGCGTGCGCGGCAACACAGGAGAACGTTGCATACGCTGCAGAAACGCACATCCTCTCTCTACCCTTCTCGTTTGATGTCCCTGGAGGTGGGAGGATCAGTGAAGGAGGCGACTGCACTAAATGTCACTTTGGAGGCGCCGTTGATGGACGGCTCAGGGAAGTGAGATGTGCAGAAGTGCAGAAGCCAGTTTTTTTTTTTTGGGTAAAAAGCAGGGAGACAGGTCAGCGAGACACCACGGTGAAGTCTGAGCTCTGAAAACAATGGAAATTTGCTGTGTGTATTTCTGCATGTGGATGTGTTCGGGTGTTTGTTGATGCTAGAGAGCTCGGTAAGTCACGTGTAAGAACAAATCATTCTGTAGCTGGGATCCATTATTACCACAGAGAGTATGTGCCAAAATCAACCCTCTGCTCTCTCTTTCTCTTGAACTCTTTTCTTTTTACAAGTGAAAGTAGTGGAACATTAATTTTTTTTTTTTTGTTTTTCAAACCTGGACAGACATGGGCATATTTTATAGTCCCTACGTTGTCAGAGCAGCACAGGGAGAAGTGTTGTAGAAATCTCTAAGAGGTAATCATACAAAAGATTTATCCCCATATGCAGAAGTTACTCAAGGAAATGGACGACTCAAATCCCATCTATACCTGATTGTACTACCTCCATTACTTCTAATCTACATTTCTGTGGTTGAACGGCTGCAGTTTTTGGAAACTTTTAGATCACAGCAACAGATGGATCCTTCTGATTGTACAAGAAACTGGAAAAATTTTCATCCCTCTAGTACAAAACAGTAAACAGCTCCCTTTTGATCACACCTAATTCTACAGACCAAAGGAAAACGGGATTCCCACTGGAGATTAGTACTATTTCTGTTGCACATTTGGTCAGAGCATGTGTGCTTAAGACAGAGGAATGACCCTTCCCAAATGAGGCATGGCAATCAAAGTCACAGGACACGAGAAATGTATCTCTGATGTGAAAATAAACCCGATGATGCAAAACTCTGCAGAGCATGCACAGCTCTAGCCACATTCATTTATTATTCTAACCAAAGGTCGTGCATTGACATTGCATGAAGCCAAACAGCATGGATGGGGGTGGAGGAGGTGGGGGGGGGACAAAAATGAACACACACATACAAAAAAAAGGACTGCGTTGAGTCAACCACCGAGCTGAAAGAGTTTTCTTTTAATATACGTGTGCATTCCCACTATAAACATAATTTAGCGGGAAACCCGGGTCAGAAATAGTGTATGTAAATAATTTTTGTTTTAACCTGTTTAGAGTAGCAGCAGGGTGGGGTTACCACACCAGGACAATTCAGTTTACCACAAAACACAACAAAATGAGAGCTGGAAAGTTACAACAACCCACATGAATTTAAAAGACATTGGGTATACTTTTACTAGGACTTAAAATATATAGATTTTCTAATGCAGTACACCTCAAATAAGGCCAGAATTGAGTATCAAACCTCAGTATTACTAAAATTAGTTTATGAGCTCACAAAACCTGTGCTTTAGTTGACTTATTATGACTTTTGGTTGTGTGGTTTGACAGAGTTTAAATGGAATTTTATAGGTTAACGCAAACACTGAATGAAATAAACAGAAAAAACTACAACAGAGTCTCAAACTAGTGGAAAATCATACCTTTGCGTCGCTGTTTTGTCTCCTGGATCATTTAAGCAGTTAGCTAACTATGTACCAGGTCCTGAATTTCTTCAACAAAAACTACTGGTTGATAAAATATCTAAGCTGACTGGTGAATTGTGGGACTTAACTGCTTCTGTGGCTTGTGTCCAAAAACATTTCTCTTTCATTTCTACCGTGACGCTTGGCTTAACTTTATAAAACATGGCAAAGCAGAACAATATGACCCTGCCTTTGACCTTTCAGTCGGCTGTCTGACAAATGTGTATTGTGAGCTGTACCAGTCACTGCTCTGTGATGAGAAAAAAAGTCAAACACAGTGAAATCTGAGAGTTTGTTGTACAACTACAGTTAGAAGTTTTACTCTCCTGAAGAAGTGCTTCGTAAAAATGACAAAGTACCGCATCTTTAATGATCGCCAACTGGTCAAACGACTAACAGAAGTGGAGGTGCTTAACACTTTTCCAAACAGTGTTCTCCACAAAATTAATGGAACAAAACAAACACTAACAATCAGTCTACTGTAATAAAGGGTAAGACATAAAAGAAGATGTAAACCACTGCGTCCATTAAAGCTCATTTTCACGTAACCCAATGATCATATTTGACAGCAACAAAGTCACAATAACGCAAATGAAACTGAATTATTTTGACTGTGTTACCATTTTCAGTTTTCCTGCCGTGGGAGGGAGTTTGTGTGAGTTTGGACTTGTGGTCAGTCTGCGTGTGTGTTTCTGGCAGTGTTTGCTCGCATGCATGTATGCATGAGCGAATGTTTATCTAAGTTTTATGGCGATTGTCTCATAAAAAGGGACAGACGTTCTGACACAACATGCACTCCTCACCGCCGGCTCACCCCTCGGCCCGTAACGACCACCTACGAGGAAGGACCAGCCGTTACGTCACCTCCTTCGATGACCATTTCAAAACCCGCGTCCAGCCAGATTACGGCGTGAATTACAACCTTGGTTATGGGAGGACTGGACCGTTACCACTCGGTGCCTTTCTTAAGCACATATGCACTCGCAAATGGTTGCACGCAGACACACTCAAAATATCACAATTAGACCATGAATTACAATACACTAGGATGCAGTTTGTTCTGCATCATTTCTTGGCCAGGAGTTGTAAAAATGTGCCTTTGGAGGGAAATGAAATTTTAATATCAAGCTTGTGTATGATTTAAACATAATCAAACCTTTTTTCTGTTCAGTTATTCCACAAACAAGGCTAAATGCTCCACACAGAGGCCGATCTGTGACATCATTCAGGAAGGATCCATCAATATTTCCGTTTTTACTTATACTGTATCAGCACTCGCACACATACACACAAAAACCAGCATCTGTATCATATTGTCCAGACCTGCATGACCTTCTCGTCCCTGCCTCATTGACCTGACTGGTTTTACAGGTTTAGGTTTCAGACAGGCTTTTTTTGTTGTTTTTTTTGCTCTCTGTCTTCTCAACAAGCCAACCTCAATACCTCCGATGCCCTAATCACATTTCCCACAGAGTTCATGTTGGAGGAGGTTCAGCATCAGCAAAACAGAGAAAGAAAAGAAGGAATGAAAGGGAGACCGAAAAGAAAGGCTGGACTTTGAAGTTCGTTACCAGCGAGATTTATGAATCAGACTGATCCACAACACAGAGACAGACACAAACAGATTCCCTGAGACAGAAAACAGACAGACATGGGAATATACAGATATATACAGCTAAACCACGGATGGAGATAGCCTACATGATCCATAGCAACAGAGCTCAACACTGATCTGAGCCTTGTGCTGTATCTGTCTCAGCCATCTGCATTCCCCGACTGTGATGTCCAAAAACAGGCAGGCGGATTGAACACCCTTGTTCCCACCTGCTTTGTACAAGCTCTGCCTTACAATAATAGCTTGCAACGCTTCAATATTCCCATGTCTTGTACCCTCCTAAAAGTGTTTCCCTCATCCTCCTCCTCCACCTCCTCTTCCTTCATTCCCACAACTCCTAGTAACACTTTCTGACATGTCCAGAACCCTCCCAAAAACACTCTTTTCTTCAGTCTCACAGCTCCAGACAGCTCTACTGTATGTCCCCCATTGGTGAGGAGAGGGGAGGAAGGCTGGCTGACAGGGGCATCCATACACACTCCTAAATCTGCCAGGGCAAGACGCTGGCACAGACAAAAAAATAACAAAAGCCTCCCGAATCACGGCCGGGGCAGCGCAGCACTTTATCTGCGAAGGCAAAAGAAAGGAAGGCCTGTTGAACACTTCAACTGTGTTTACTTTCGAAGGGGAACAATGACTTTAAGAGGAGGGGGCAAGGACTGATGTGGCACTTCAGGGCCTCTCAAAAAAAACAGCACTTCATCACATTGAGCGTAAGAAAACAATCGTAGGGTTGATGGGTTTAATGTGGAAGCAGATGGAAAAGTACAGAGAAGATATAAATGTTGTTACTCAACGTAACTTCTTATTCCAGGGATTTATTTATATATTTCTTACAAGAAATACTTTGCCAAAAAGCTTTTCAATATGTGTTGCTATTTCAGGTGTGGTATAATGCATCACATTAAACTAATGTGGCATTAAATAACAGTTTTCAACATAAAGTAAAACAAAAAATGTACTTTCTGTCTGGACTATATGTTTCTAATACTACCAATATGACTTTAGTAAGTAATTAACCATGCGCCAGGCTTTGAGTATCTTCAACAAAAAGTGTTATGTAACAAAAAATTTTTTAACCGCATTTTACAGCTTTTAAACATAAAATTACAAAAACAGAAAAGATCTGTCTATAATTGCTTTGTTATGGTTTTCTGAATATGAAACCGCTTCACCATAAACATCCATTGTAAACTTCTTGAATCCACGCTGTCTGCTGTCGTCTGTGAAGTTGCAAACTTCTCACAGCCATCTTTCAAGTCTGGTGGTGAGTCTTTCTTACTTAAATTATAGGTTCTGGTGCAGTATTCCTGTAAGACTATCCTATCATTTGAAAACATTTGTAACACTCAGGACATTTGTAGTTTGAATCTGCAGTTAAAGATCGTTCTACTGCTTGGATTTAACATTTCAGACAAAAGTGCGAACAGTAAACGCTGTAATAGATGGAAGATGTGTTGACAAGTAAATAGCACTACTCTGAAACCTATTTGTTTTCTTGCTGCAAGAGTTTAAATCTTAACGTGCTGTATATGAGATGGAACACAATCACAAATGACCAGGTGTTTTGTCTTTTTCGGACCTTAAACACACCTGCTATCACGTTACTGATGAGACTGTAAGAAAAATTGGTAAAAAATAATCATAATGTCAGCTAATGCACAGTCTGCCATACTTGATTCACCGTGGAGTTACTCAATAGGGGTATTGGGTGGGGGCTTCACTCAGCTGTTAAACAAGGACACTGCAGGATGTGATGAATCAAAACCCAATTGAGGTGAAATAAAAAACATCCTCTGAAACGGCAGCAATGGAATCTGGTTTCACCAACAATGGATGAATCTGCTGCCAAGAGATTTCTTTCTAACGTTTTTTATCCCAAACAGCTACTAACAGGAAAATATGCAAGGATTTCTGGGTAATGAAGTCATTTCCACTGCATTCCAAACTGTCATTTAGAAGCTACCGAGGCCGGAGATGCAGCTTTAACTAATGAATAAACATTCAATTGTATTTAACATGTGGCTTTGGCTTCAGAGCCTGAAGTGAGAGAAAGGGCACATACAACTCAGCAGTGACAGATTTAATCAGTAATACTTGACAATGAAACTTTCAAGGATGCTAAAGAGGTCAGGAAGGGGAAAAAAAAAAAAAACTAGAATCTCTTCTTTCCACTCTCTTTGCAGCAGACCCAGCAGGGCCCTGAGTTGTTTAAGATTATGAATGTCGATAAAGCATGTCCAGCCAAATTCTCTTTGTTTGAGTGTTTCCAAAACATCACACATAGTGCATAGGAGGGGAAAATATGCCAACTTCAACTCATGCATCCAATCAATGGGGAGAATGGGAAATGGAGAATGTGAAAGGGTCACAACCCCAGGGATGGAAATAATCCCCCAGTTGCTACCGGGTATCTGGTGTATAAACACTGCACTGGAAAAACATTAGTCTAAGTCTGAAGGTTTATACTATTGTACCACACTGTGCTTTAGGTCTCATTGACAGGGTACATAAAAACTGTATGCATATGTCTTGCTAATTTGTGCGATAAAAAATAATCCTGTGCCCATTTCCCAGCAGCACAAAACCCATACCTCCACACAAGGAGGGTCATTTGAATTCCTTAAAGTTATTAAATCTCATGCTTCTCAAAGTGGAGAGACTGACTGCTCAGTGAGGTGGTATGGTAAAGTCATCTCTTCGAGGGGTGAGAAAGTTCAAGCTTAGCGTGAAACCAATCTAGAGTTTAAGGTTTGGGAATGGAGCACCGAGGCACTATATTCTCTCATTAGCCCAACAGCAGAGTCTGCAGGAAATCAGATTGCCATCTTCCCTGCAGGCAATGTGAGAGAACATTTGATATTCCCATTTGGCCTAAGAAAACCTTTAAGTTAACTTAGCTAACAAGATTTTGCCAAGTAATCCTTGATTTCAATAATATGCGAGTTTGTCTCCAAATAACTGATTGCTGTATTGGATTTCATTTCCAATATTTGCTGTGGTTGAAAAGACATCCATAACAACTGTCAAAGGCATCCCGCTAATTTTAACCTCTTAAATCACTTCACACTAGCTTTTATTTTTGCAGGAAAATAACACAAAGCACATTTTTTCAAGGAAGCAGAAGCTCAAATCGCTGTTTTTGGTCAGGAGGGTTAAAATATATAAGCACTTTCATGAGTTTTTCAGTCTCTCTTTAAAGTCACAAAACACATCACATGTTTTTATTTGCATTGAGGAAATGGTGGAGATTGAAGGATGTTGAATTAGACTCATTTAACTTACTTTTAACAGGAAATTTGAGGGAAACCATAAAGTCGTATGCAAATGCTAATGCCAGCTTAAATTACACCCTCTGCCCTCAGTACCTTTTCTCAAAGTCTTAAAAGGTCACGCAATTTTAATGGTCACTTATTGCCTGCATGGTGGTATGACTGTACCTCAGGACCACCTCAGTGCCAAAATAGCCTCAGGCTCAAAGGATAAAGGAGATATTGGCACTGATGATGCGCGTCTGCACTGAATTAGCCAGCCTTTTTCTACATGAGACATTGAGAAAACAACCCTGGGCCTTAAATGTGCACCAGAAACCCTGAATGATACATGTGTATGTGATGATAAATGGTCCTTTTTCGCTGATAAGAACATTCATGAGGGCAGGAGAAGAGCTTGTGCAGGAGACATGCAATGCTCATTTCCCTTTCCCAAACTTAAATATTAAAGGAGGCACACACAAGATGAATTGTTATGGCTAGTGTGTTTTTGGAAAGAGGAACAATAAAGTTATCATGCCAAAGAACAGGGTTTTCCTGCTCATGTCCAAGAAATTTTTATTTAATATAATGCAGAGCCATGCGTATAAAAGGAATTTAATTAATGAGCAGACAAATGTAATAGGTGGCTCTGTTTTATGTGTGACTTGGACAGTCTCAATCCCCAGTTTTTTTTTCCAGTTCAAAGCTTGATTTCATTACACTTATTCCATCCAAATGTCTCTAACAAATGCCAGTGGGTGAGTTCATGCCCTGTCCGTGCCAAACGGATCAAATAGAGCAATCGAGCAAAATATAAGGTGGCTTTCCAGTACCTGTGGAGAATAGAAAAGTCAGCAGTGTACTAACCTCAGCACGTTGTGTCCTGGGCTGGCTGGCGTCCGTCTCGATGGCGTACACATCCACCAGGTAGAGGTCGGAGCCTTGTTCTCGGTCCAGCTCTGCCGCAGTCTGTATCACTCCGGTGTGGCGACCGATGGTGAAAAGGCGTCCCACAGTTTTCCCACCGCTGCGCACTGCCACAATGAAATACTCCACTTTGCTCGCGGAGCCTCTGGGGCTTGAGGCATCCAGAGAAATGACATTAGTGCCTGGTGGCTGACCCTCTTTGAGGATTGTTATATATTTGGGCTGGGAGAAAACAGGTCCGTCAAGCCCTTGGAGGATGATGGTCAGCTCAGTTCTGGACATCTTGCGATCGGCACCATGGTCCGTCGCTGACACTGAAAGGGTGTACATGAGTCGTGATGGTACCAGCTGGGAGGCCAGGCGAATATCCCCACTATATCTGTCCATAATGAAAGTGTCTGAGTCCCCTTCAAGAAGCTCGTACTCCACTTCCCCATTTTCACCTTCATCGGGGTCAAACGCTACTACTGTGGTCAGGATAGAGCCGATGACAATGTTGGGTTCAGCCACAAGGGCATTCTGGGACATGAATAGGGGAATGTTATCATTCTGGTCCGTGACCCATATTGTGACATTTTTTAGAGCAAAGCGTCGGAATTCAATAGGAACTGCTTGGTCAGTGGCTTTGATGGTGAGCTCAAACAGATTTGAGAACTCCCTGTCGATTTCTTTACTGGTGTATATGAGCCCAGTGCTCGGGTCAATAGTGAAGTGACTTCCTCTGGGAATCTGCTGAACAATGGAGTACTCCAGCTGCCCGTTTATGTCTGCATCTGTATCATGGGCTGTAATAGTCATGACTGAGGCTGAGATGGGAAGATTTTCAGTGATGGATTTGAAGATGTCACCAGGTGAGAATACAGGAGGGTTGTCATTAAAATCCCTGACGTGAATAACCACAGGTATGGATGAGAAGCGAGGCGGTCTGCCATTATCCTTTGCGGTGATGTTGAGTCTGTAAAATGACTGAGTTTCATAGTCCAGTTTTTTAACCAGAAAAATGCTTCCAGTGTTGGGGCTGATGCTGAAAGTGCCGTGGTTATTTGTGGCTGTGATGCTGTAAGTTATGTCTGCATTTTGACCAGAATCTGAATCAGTGGCAGTCACAGAAGCCACAAGTTCCCCTATCCTCATGTTTTCCAAGACATCCACAGACAGTGACGATTTGGGAAAGGAGGGTGTGTTGTCATTTTCATCCAGAATGCTAATACTAAGCATACATGAGGAGGACAGGGGCACAGCTCCAGCATCAACAGCTATGATTTTCAGAGAATAGGAGGAAGTCGATTCATAGTCCAGCTTTCCAATTAAAGTAACCTGTCCAGTGCTGCTATCTATAGTAAACTGACCTTCCTCATTTCCTTCAGAAACGTGGTAATGAACAAGTCCATTTTTATTCTCATCCACATCGGAGGCAGAGACTCGGAGCAGTTGTGTCATGTTTTGGGCTGACTCAGAGATGGAGGCCTGGTAAATGTCTTTGGTGAATTTAGGCGGGTTGTCATTGATGTCTTGAATGTAAACTTGCACTTTGGCCTGGTCTCTGAGGGGTTTGGGGAGACCCTGGTCTGACGAGACAACCACAAAACTGAAAACAGAGGCGCCTCTTTGTCTCATAAGTGACTCTCGGTCCAATTGCAGTGTGCTGGTCAACTCCCCTGTGATGGCATTTAGCTCAAAGTTTGGCTGAGGAGTCTCAAAAGTATATCTGACCTCACTGTTTGGGCCAAAGTCCTTATCCTCTGCAAAAACCTGTCCAACAAGTGAGCCCCTTGCCTGCTCTTCCTCAAAATGAAACACATAATTGGTGCTGTTAAATAGAGGACGGTTATCATTTACGTCATCCAGAATCACGCTGACATTGACAGTGGCACTTAGCGGTTCCACAGCCCTGTCTTTGGCTACAACCACTAAATTATATCTGTCCTGTATCTCTCTGTCCAGCTCTGATTTTATATACAACTGTCCGTCTGGAAAAATGCCAAACACATCACCTGTGTTGCCGCCCACAATGTCATACATAATCTCCCCATTGAGCCCGGAGTCTTTGTCTGTGGCCTCGACCTTGAAGAAGCGGCTGTTGACCGGCTCAGACTCCAGTATGATGACCTCGTAGGAGAGCTGATCAAACACCGGAGAGTTATCGTTAACGTCATAAACGCTGATGATGAGGATGAGGCTGGAGGTGTGCTGAGGGACCCCCATATCTGACGCGATGACCTCGACCTCATAAGAACTTGTGGTGACCTCCAGTGGGCCGGTCAGCGTGATGAGGCCGTGCTTCTCATGAATATGAAACAGGCCTCTGGGATTTTGTTTAAGGCTGTAGACCACCATGCCGTTCGTGCCTTCATCAGGATCTGAAGCTCTGGCCTGGAATATGACATGACCTGTGCTCCAGTTCTCAACTGCGCTCACATGCTCCACAGCATGAATGAAATGAGGAGCGTTATCATTTAAGTCTTTCACAGTGATGTTAACAAAAGCCTCTCCTGTGATCTCCCCACCTCTGGCTACAATTTTCAGCTGGTAAAAGTCCTGCTCCTCTCTATCTATTTGACTTGATGCTATAATCTGACCTGCGCTGTTTACTGTGAAAAGCCCCCTCTGGTCCCCAGATGTGATAAGATATGAAATGTTTGTGTTCAGATCTACAGTTGTGGCTGATACGGTCCCTATCACAGTCCCAGTGCCCACATTCTCAAACATCACAAAGCTGTATGCTTTCTGGCTAAATATGGGTGGATTATCCTGTGTGTCTATGACTGTGATCGTTACAATGGCCTGGGTGTGCGATCGCAGGCCGCTGCCATCTGTTGCTGTCACCTGCAGCTGGTAAGCAGTTTTCTCCTCTCTATCCAGGGGCACGATTGTGGTAATTTTCCCTGTGTTGCTATTAATGTGGAATTTGGACGTGTCTCCTGCTGTAATGATATATTTCACTGTGCCATTTCGACCCAAATCAGGGTCTGTGGCTGAAACTGTGGTTACATAAGAGCCTGAGGGCTCATTCTCTTTTACATTGGCAAAATACTGCACGGGGTAGAAAACTGGCCTATTGTCATTGATATCCCTCAGGGTGATGTTGACTTTTCCAACAGAGTGCAAAGGGGGGCTGCCTGCGTCTGCTGCCTGGATGTGGAGTAAGTAGGAGGCCTGATCCTCCCTGTCTAGCTCTGCGGCTGTGCTTAATCTCCCTGACACGGCATCCAGGCGAAACAGCTCCTGGACGCTGGCTGGAGTCTCTGCATCAAATGTGAACCGGATAGTTCCATTGGCCCCAAGGTCGTCATCTGAGGCAGACAGCACCACCAGCTCTGTGCCGGCAGGAGCATGCTCCACCAGGGAAACATGATATGTGTTCTGTGTAAATGTGGGCACTTGGTCATTCACATCAGTGATGTTGACTATCAGTTTAGTGTAGGAAATCTTGGGCTGCAGCCCCTGATCTTTGGCACTAATGTTGAGCACAATTTCAGATGCTATTTCCCTATCCAGCAAAGCGGCGCTGGTAACCAGACCACTGTTTTCACTGATGGAGAACCAGCCCAAAGCGTTTCCAGACACCAGGGAGTAGCGCAGGTTGGCATTCTGCCCAGAGTCACCATCTGTTGCAGAAACCCCTTTAATGTAGCTGCCTTTTGGTATGTCTTCACTGATATCTACTCTATACAGTGTTTCCTGGAATATGGGTGGGTGATCGTTGATATCATTCACAAAAATAACCAGACTGGCGAAGGAGGATCTGGCCATAGGCTTTCCATTGTCAGACACAGACACAGTCAGGTTGTATGATGAAATTCTCTCTCTGTCTAACACACTGGCCACTTTGATCAGACTTAAATTGGGCACAGGAGACGTGTGCACTTCAAAGTGTCTCTGCTCATTGCCTCCCAAGATTGAAACAGATATGTTACCATTAGCTGTGGGCGAGTCTGAATCTGAAACAGTGAGCAAAGCCACGACTGTGCCAATTTGTGCATTTTCATCAACAGAGGCAAATTTAGAGGTTGTAGGAAAATAGCGAAACTTCACTACAGGATCGTTATCATTTACATCTAAAAGTTTGATAGTGGCTTCTGTTCTGCCTGACAGAGAGGGCACCCCGTTGTCAACTGCGTGGATTGTTAAAGAGTACTCTTTTTTACTCTCATAGTCCAAACTCTCTTTTATAATAATAATCCCTGCTTTGGGGTCAATTTGGAAAGGTGTTCCCTCATCTAAAAAGTACCTGATCTCAGCATTAACACCATCATCCTGATCTGATGCTGTGATTTGCAAAATGCTCGAACCTACAGCTGCATCCTCAAAAACACTGGTTTGATACTGGTCTTGTTCAAAAACAGGGGGGTTGTCATTTATATCTTGAATTGTGACATTTACTTGCAGGTAGCCAAACTTTTTGGGGTCTCCTTTGTCCTCCACTTCAATCAGGAGCTGGTAGAAGGGAGTCACTTCTCTATCCAAGCCTCCAGTTGAAACAAGGTGCAAGAATGCCCCCTCTCCACTAGGATTGACTGTAATATCCAGGCGGAATTTCCTCTGCTCGTTGCCTTTCACTATTCTGTACGTGGTGTGATCTACTCCGTTACTTCCTATGTCTGAGTCAGTGGCAGTGTCCAGGATCACTTGCCTGCCGCTGCTGGCGTCCTCCTTAAAAGACACGACAATGGACGCGTCTGGAAACACCGGGGAATTATCATTTAGATCCAAAACTACTATCCTGACCTCAGTGGGGTAGGTGGGCTGGCTGGACAGCACCACGACGTTGATGACATCACTTTGCAAAATCTCTCTGTCAATGACTGAAGAGGTGTAAATGACTCCCGTGGTGCCGTTTATTGCAAAAAGTTTATGATTCTCGCTGAAGCGGTAGGTAAAGCTGGGTTTAGTCTCTATGGTGCCCACGTAGGTGCCGATGGGCTGCTCCTCCAGGACCTGAAACTCTTGACGGACTTGACTGGATGCTGAGTTCTGCGACAGAGTCCATAACATCAGTAAAACCAAATGAAACCGGCCTAAGCCCCTACCTGTGAGTGCCATGGTCAGAAAGCCAGTCCACCTTTCTCAGACAGAGTTCATGCCTATGATGCATCAACTTTACTGAGGTCGGACGAGTCACTAAAGCATTGTATTCCAGCAAACGTGCAGAGAAAAGTCAATGAAAAGCCGCGCGCAACAGTGTCCCAAAGTACTCCAGAAGTGTTAGTTCTTCTCATGCGCAACGCTGTTTTAGAGCAAAAACAAATCCACAAAACACAGAAAAGGATTCCTGCAGTTCAGGGAAGTTTCATTTCAACTCCTCAAATAACATTTTCAGGACGGAATCTGACAATCCCTCTGAGAGAGAAAACAAAAGAAAAGTTCCTGGCTTCCATGCGATGCGTTTAAAAAAAAAAAAAAAAAAAGAAAAAGAAAAGAAAAAAGTTTATCCAAAGTCAGGGCGCACGTCTGCAGCGTTGAGCGTGTGCATGCGGCTGAACCGTACGCACCGTCCCGTGGAATAACGGTACAGGCGCTTCAGTCATATTGTGCTCAGGAGTTCCAGTAAGTTAGGACAAAGCTGTGGAGTTCGACAAACTCCCTCCCATCACTGATCCCATTGGATAGTGGTGCTCCTGCGCGCCCTCCCACTGCCTTTCCAACTCTCATTGTGCAGAGCGGCGCGTCGTCCCCGCTAGTGGAAGAGGATGTCAATCACCCCGGACAGGTAACCATCCCCTCAGAGCTGCTATTTAACTCAGGAATACAATTTTAAAAAAGCGTCATCACATCCCCCAGAAAAAAGGAGACTGAAAACTTCAATAAAAAAAGTGAGAGAGAGACAAATATATCTGCGTAAAACACCAAAGCGCGGAAAGGAAAGAGGAAAAAGTACTGAGAACTGCAACAAAATGAGGTGAAAATCGGATTTTGCTGAAGACTATTTTATAATAATGATAAAATAATGGATTCTTGTGTTAGTTAATATATGTAATCTTAACTTGTTACGTGCGTAAATTGCTGTAAAACGTTGAGGGGAAAAAACATCGTTGTGATATTGAAATAATATAGAAACTGCACATCTTAATTATTATATAGCCTAAATAATACATGCAATAATATTAATAATATGCATATGGTATTAAATGTTAGTCCTCTTTTCCAAAGCAGATACATTAAAAACAAGTTCTATCAAAATATGTAGTTATGATGTTATTTTCCCCTCTAATAAATAAAGTTCTGTTGAATAAGAGATAATTTTGTGTCTGATCAAACCATGTGTTTTCTTTTCTTTTCTTTCTTTTTTTTAACTAATTTATCCCCGACAGAAAACTAGAGACAGTTAATAGAAGGTTGAAGGTGCAGCCAACTTCAACAACATGGGTACGTAGCTCCATCTAGTGGCAGGTTAATGGTACTTCACTGTAAGGACAGTTGGCGCCTCCTTTAACTGGGAAGATGGATGTGAAATCTGTTTATCAGACTTGTTTCAGTTCGATGTAGAGATTGTAAATATTTTCAGGAGATGGGTAAATACGGAAAATATTGTACACATACTTTGGAGAAAAAATGTGTTCCTTATTTATGATGAAACATGACACAAAAATCAATCTTCCTGATGTTCAGTATTGAAATAAATGCTTCCAAACAGCATAAAAAACAACTGTAAATAATATTAACATCTGTAGGACTAACAGCAGCTAAATAATACAACGTCCAAAACTGAGGTTCTTTATTTTAATAAGAGACCAACAGTGTTTCAGGTTATTTCATACACAAACGCAATGCAAAACATAGAGGAAAATTGTAATACTTATTAATAAGATGAATTACAAATAACAACAAAAAATTAATAAAAAAAGAAAAAAAATAATGTGACAGTAAAAAAAGAAAAAAAAACACTAAATTATTCAAGATTTTAAGGGATTTAATTGAGTATTACGTATTGATGTTTAATATACTGATGTGAAACAGATTTTCTTTAATGTTTTAAATGCATAATATTATGTTTTTGTAGGTTTGGACCAGATCAAATTATTTATATAAACAAATGCACTGGAAATTTTTAGATTCTACCAAGATTTAAAAAATAAATAAATAACACTTGGATTTAGAAGAGTCAAGAGTTAATTTCTTATTTTAAGTGTTCATACATCTGTAGACATGCTTATTTCTAGATTTAACAATTTTAATACAAGACATTTTGTCAAATGAAATTATCTGGCTGCATGGACAGATATTTAATTTGTTTTGAATATGTTTTTCCTCACATTTAGTGTTTTGCAGTGTGGTTGTGTAAATAATTCAACTTTTGCATGGCAGAAGTGTTAAATTTACATTGAGGCATTCAATTATCTTTATATTATGTAGTTCTTATTTTGTCTGAATGATATATTTGATCATCCAATTTAATCAAAAATAAGCATCTTCTAACAGTGTAACGTTACAGATAAGTGTTTATATAAATCCTGGTGGGGGGGAATTATTAGACCATCAAAAACAATGGTTCAACAATCAAGTCCTAACTCCTGTGTGGATCATGTGACTAAAACAGACAGAAACGAAAACATGGAATGAATAAAAGCACTGTTTTTGTCAGTACAATGACATAAATATTGATGTAAGAACTGAAGTGATTTTTTTTTTTTTTTATCAAGAAAATGTGTTAAATGGATAGATATCAGCTCTGAAATTAAACTATTAAGGGATATTTTTGTTGTTATCATTATATTTCCCCAAACAAACGTACCTTTAGTTGTACCAGGCATTAAAATGAAAACAAAACTGAAGAAAACAAGGGTGGTCTAATAATTTTTTCCACGATTGTATGTATGAGCGAAGGAATTGTTGTTATTGTTATTAGCTTCTTGATAATTGTTTATAGCTTATTTTCTTTTAGATACTTTACGTAATATGGTAATGTAGTTTAGGACTTCACTAGAAACACGAGAGTGACCTTTGACCTTTCCCTTTTCTGGTTATCATTGTTTAATAGACTTATTTTTTTTTTATTCAGTAGTATTGTGGATACTTTTTTCATCATTCATGAGGTTGATGCACACATTAGGTAACAGCTTCTTCCCTGTAATGACTCAGCAGAACTGAACTGAATCAACAAAACTGTAAAAAAAAACAAAAAAACACTGCGCTCACTTGCAAAAGACACAACCGCACAGAAAAGAACCAGTCGTTTCTACATCTGAACGACGTCTGCATATCCTCTGAAAAAAAAAAAAAAAAAAAAAAAAAAGGTCGAGTCCGGGTCGAACCAGTGCGTCAAAAACTCTAATTACAGCAGGAAGAACTGTTAGAACGTCTCCGTCTGATCTGGGAAGTGAAGCCTGTTGGTGAACCCCTGCACTGTGCTCCGTCTGTCCTGTGAAATAACATTACGGAGGATAATTACAGCCCTCCTGCTTTTGAGAGACATAAATGTTTATTCAGGTTTGGTATTTGACAATTTGTGGCTTCCGTAATCAGTCCTCCAGCTCCGCGGACGTTAAGTAGGACATGAGTCAACTAATGTAATTGAATTAAGAGGTGGGCCGGGGCGGCTGGTGGCGGCTGCGTTTGCGTCGCCTGACACAGATTCAGTGTTTTCGTAGCAGACAGAGCATCAAAGTAGATTACTTCCCCACAGGAGACGTTCGGCTAACCTGATTACACTGCCTAAGCCACCGACTCCCAGGATGCGTTTGATATAAATGTAAAGTTGTTGTGTGATGTCTGAGCTAATTCCCTCGTGCTAAGGGATGCGTTCAGGTGCTGTCAGAGATCGCGGCTTTAATTCGAACATTTAAAGCAGGGGTGTCCAAACTTTTTTGCAAAGGGGGCCAGATTTGGTGTGTTAAAAATGTAGGGGGGCCAACCTCTGCGGACGTTCTTTACATATAACAGCAATTAATTTAAATACATTTCAGCGAGCCATTGTGTGTTGCACATTTGCTTTTTTATTTTCATTTCAGCTATCTTAAGCATGTGTTTTGGTTCATTTGAAACATGCATATCAAAATTGAATTGACATTGAAAATTGAA
>JAPSES010000002.1:3672633-3695360 GCA_029822895.1 Maxillicosta whitleyi
GAACAATTATGACATTATCCCTCAGTTCTAGATTTCTGTTTTTAGGTTGGAAAAATCTGGCTAATTTACAATTTCTTACATTAAAGAGAATTTAATAATATTATTTATTTATTTGATTTAGCCTTGTTTTCTTTTGTTTAATATGTTTGTGTAATTTTTTTTTTTTTATTGTGTTTGTATGGTTCTTTATATCTAAGTACATGTTTATAACTGTATTTATAGTTTGCTAAATGTTTCAATAAATACAAAGAATATATTAAATCAAAAATGTTTTTCACAGGGTTATTGAAGTTTTGTAGGAAAATATTCAAAAGAAATAGAGAGAATATTTATAACTGGAGTAAAGGGTGTTTTAAGGTAATTTTCTGTTATTATCAATCTTGTCTATGCACCTCTAATCACGCATGATTTCACTGCGAAGGTATTATTAAGGGATAGAGCTGTAAAAAAAAAAAAAAAAACCAAAAAACTATCTTATACAGCACATTTTTTCCTTTTTCCATTTCATAAAAATGGCTAGCCCCTCTGTAGGCAGCTTAAATTCAATCTTCTCATGTAAGCACCATGCTGCCACTCCTGATTAAATGATAACGAGTAATTAAAAATCATTTTGACACCCCTTATCAAGCTAATAATAGGGGCAGCGGCAGATCAAAACACCTCAGCTCTGATTAATGGCCACGGAAGGTAAAACTACATGTCCCAGAAGGCCTTGCGTCGCTCCGTGGTTCTGCGCTCTGCATACAGCGGAGAGAAATGTTCGGTGTTTGTAGGCGGAGAGTCAGTCGGCTCGATGTGGAGCTGTGTCGGGCAGCAGGAGGAGCCGACGGCAACAGAAAAGACCGATTCAAAGAAAGACACGAACGCCGCTCAAATGCACAAATTCGGGATTTGACTTTTCACCGGCCTCTGCGGGCTAATGTTTAGCCGGACGTGTTTGATTTTAACGGAGACGCAAAGGGTGTTGACTACGGAAACTGCAACACCTAAAAAAAAAAAAAACACCAAGAGGAATCGGCAAAAGGTGAGAGGAAACCGTTTGGGTGCCGAGAGAGGCACTGGAAACTGTAACGACAATGTAAAAACGCTCCAGAATTGGCTCAAATGAAGTTAAGGAACAGTTACATTTGACTAGGATCGCGCGCAAGGATGCATTTAAGTGTCTTTTTTTGGGGGGGCTTTGTTAGTTTCTACTCTGAATGCCTGCAAGTGGTAGCTAGTCCGTTCGTTTTTTTTTTTTTTTTAAAGCCCCCATAGGTGTAAATTGTATCCCATCTGAAATGGGTGAGGTTTGTCTGACCATACAAAAGACTTGCTGCCTCAGTCACCGGGGTGAATTCATGTCGTTTGCTCTGATAGATTTGTCTCCTACCACCTCTAAACACAACTGAGAATTCATATATTTCGGTGTGGAAGCGTTTTAGTTGGAGCCAGAAAACACAAAGGTGAAAATGTATTGCAACCTGCGAACAAAACAAAACAAACAAACAAACAAAAAAACCTTGTTATTTGGCAGCGTTGCAAAGTAATCAGCAAGACTATGTGCATGTGCATGAGTATGAGTGAGAGTCAGCCTGTGTGTGTGTGTGTGTGTGTGTGTGTGTGTGTTTTCTTGGCTTGGAGAGGTTTTGTGGAATATTTGCATTGCTTGCTGTGGGAGAGAAGCAGTAGTAAGCATTGATGAAGGGCCAAATAAAAAGGTGGTTAAACTGCTGCGAGTCAGAAAACATCAGGGAAGCTTAAATCTCAAAAATCTTGAAAAGCATCATCCCATTTCCAAATCACTGACTGCCGTATATGCAGACATACAGATCCAGGTCTGCAAGGTTTGTGTTACCCACAGAAGCTGTTAAACCCATTTTTTTTTTTAGGTGGCGCTGACTACCACTTCCACACATGTAAACCACCCCTGTAAGTGCAGGAAGGGGGTCCTCATATTTGGACTTTTTGTTTTTTTCCCCTACAGTTCAGGACGGATGTGGACTGTTTGGGATTTAAAGCCACATAGGAAGGAAGGGGGATCAGTGGATAGACTAGAGAAACTGGACGAGCCCCTGCCAAGAATTTAGTTGCAGGGCAGGCAGTGATGTGGGTAGTGTAGGATAAAAGACAACTGACATACTCTCCTGTTTAGCAGCAGCAGCAGGAGTGGGACTTGTCATGGATTAACAACATGTAAAGGAATATGTAAAAGGAATGTGCATGTAGGAAGATGTCAAACTGTTGCATTTCTCATGTGAGCATGTTTCCAAAGGCATTGATTTGTTTACTTTGTTCTTGGCTTTTAACAGTAGAGAATACTTCTGCAGGCACTTTCCGTTTGTATTTAATATGGGTAAGCATGATTAAGCATAAACTTGTTTAATTTTGTTTCGTTTCTGTCTCTTTTTATTTCCAGGGAAAGAGCCAGGCTTAGGATGTTTCTGGAGAAAATGACTCTGCACTGGCAGCTTCTTCCATGTTAATGTAACGGAAATATGCTATGGTCACCCCAGTAGCATCTGAAATGCATCAGCGGAAATATATCAGCAACTCCCATGGCTAATTGTATCAAGCGGTGGCTTGAGTTTGCCAGTGGATGCTCTCAAGAGCCGGCTGCCCTGCCATGCCCAGCGCCATGCTAAAGCAGCACACTCATAATAACAAGGAGCACTCAGTACAACCAGTGGGAAAGCTGTGGAAAAAGTTGGTGGAAAATCTATGGTTTGAGCCTCAATTTTGATTTCCTTTTTTCATTTTGACCTAGATATTCAGTCGCGCACTACACCAAGGCTGCTTTTTTTGCCATCTGCAGCTCTGCTTTCTCTGCTCTCACTGCCTTCATCCTGGCCTCTTCCTGACATAAACACCAAGGACAGCTGAACTGTGATCAGCTTTCTCAAAGGCACGTTTGCAGCTGACATAATGGATGTTCAGATTTACAGCTGGGCTTTGTTGGAGTTGAAAATGTGATGGGTGAGACGAAGGGACCCCTATGAAGAGGAGGAATAGGTGGAACAGCAGCACTACATCAAAATGGCCCAAACCAGTTTGCTGCAAGGGAAGCGTTTTTACTGCCGGGAGTGGGTCTTCCACAAGATCCAGCATTGCCTCCAGGAGAAAACCAACAACCTCAGTGGAGTGACCAGCACTCCATGTAAGCAGCCCCCGCTGGCGCCCAGTGGGGGTGCATCCAATCCCGGTACCCTCACAGCAGGGTCCTCCAAAGCAGGTAGCTCCTGGGGAGTGCTACTGGTGGGGGGACCGGGAAGTGGGAAAACTGCACTAAGTACGGAGCTCCTGTGGCCCACCTCAACCCAGGGGACCCACCGTGGGCTGCATCAGCAGAGCCTTGCGTTCCACTTCTGTCGGGCAGATGACTCGGACACGCTGTGTGTTGGTGGGTTCATCCGAGGTCTGGTGGCTCAGATCTGCCGCAGCGGGCTGGTTCCGGGATACGAGGAGAAGGTGCGTGACCCAGCTGTGCAGAGCACTTTGCAGCCTGGGGAGTGTGAGAGGAACCCCACAGAGGCTTTTAAGAGGTAAAGACACACGCACACACACACATGCACACACTCCTACATCCTCTTGTCTTCACCACAACAGCCGACATCACTAATGACTTTCAGACGAAGAAAAATCAATGAAATGAAGCTGCAATAATTAGTTAATCAGCTGAAAACTCATTCATAACCATTGTCATAGTGCATTATTTAAAGGGAATCATCGAAAAAGCAAAACAACATCCTACATGTAATGGTTTAGTGCTGTCGAGAATGTCGCCTGTTTTGACTGAATGTCTTTTAGTTCTGGACTAATGGTCTGATAAAATGAACTATTTGGTCTGTGTGTGTGTGTCCTTAAAATGCCTTCAGTCCACTTTTACAAACATGAGGACGTGGGAGTCATTAAATGGTGTTAGGACTTAGATGCAGATTGTAGAAGGTTTATATGGTGTCACGGTTGTTTGTTCTTGTTATTCTTGTTATACTTATAGATATTATTTCAATATTTTGCCATGATTGATTGATTGCTTTGTTGTCAACACAATTCCAATTTTGGTAACTTGTTTGAAAATATGGGTAACAATTACAGTTGTAGATAAATCTCATCATTTTAAACATTTTGCAGAGCTAAGGTGCTGCTGTATCTTTTCCCCAAGCTCTCCTGTGTGAATGTTAGTATTTCTGATGTTCCAAAATCTTAAAACCTAACAAAGACCCACTTACCTGTTGGAAAAATATGGATCGCTTTAATATTCTTATGTCAAACCTTAGCTTTCCACAAATAAAGTATTCACTTGGTATTAGAGTGCAGTTCTTGAATGAAACAACAAACATGAACCTTTAAATTTGGTCAGAAATGATGTGTGATAACTGTAGGGTATACGTCCTTGATTTGAATATATTAAAGAAGAATCTCCTTTTTCAGTAAAAATCATCCAACAGTTGATTTTTGTACTGTCATGTGGAACCACCTGGTGTATTTGTTGAGGAAAAGGCCTATTCTCACAGGATTTTATAATAATCTTGCCATTTTGACTCCATTGTCTCATGGACCCAGGTGTGTGTTGGGACATCGAGGAATTTGGTTTGCCTGAAAATGTACAATGCAAAGCCAGCCCCTCCCCCCTCCCCTTCCCATCTCCACCTCCTGACCCTGATGCAACCCCCCCTCCCCTTTTTTTTTTTTTTTTTTACTGCTCACACTCATGGCATAGCTCCGCCTCAGCAGCCTCTCCACTTATTTGATGTCATGGTTTTGTTGGTTTTCCCCCCTGGTGTGGCATGCTGGGTGGGACTGTCTCTGCTTGGCTTCTGATTCAAGAAAGGTCAGATATTTTTAAGTTAACTTGCAGCTGAGCTCAGGTGGATGGAAACTCACGGGGAAAGAGCATTGAACTACGACTGACTCACTGACTTGAGTGACTGACTTACCGCCTGACCTGAGCGACTCTGCAGCAGAAAGATAACGTGAAACTGAAGTACAGTAGACCCGAGCACTTCCAGCTCCCTGTCCAGGCATGTAACGCGATCAAGATGGACTGTTTTTGTAGGCAGCGGCTGCATGTTTGTATGTGGGTTACTTGCATGACTTGTCTACTCAGTATAGGTCAGGCAGTGCAGGCAGGAATGCAGCACTGAAAACACACGCTCACGTTTCTCGTCTGGCCATCTGGTGACGCTTATTGCACCATCTCAACATCACACACGTGGGGAAAAACTGGGTCAAATGTTCAGCAAGGTAAATCATCTTTTAAAACGCTCACCATAGTCGGCCGCTCAGAATGTTCATTCCCAAGGAAGTGAGCGTTCCTCTTGTCATCTGCTCGTAATCATGTGGCCTCCACCGGTGACTCTGACTTCAGTTTGACCCTCGGAGATAAAAAGGCAGGTTATTGTAGGGACGTAAACGGAGAATGAAGTCAGAAGGGTCAGCGTTCTCACCTCAGCTCTGTTCTGTGTCAGGGTGGTTGGTGAAGACCTTCAGCAGTGTCACATTTGCTCAATTGTGTCATCGGAGGTCCATCCTGGTTCCAGTGTTTGTTCTAAGTTTGTGGAAAAATAGAATTTCAGAACATTTTGACTCATTATTATGATTTCTGTCTGTGGATTTAGAAAGAAATTAAACCGGATAATTTTATTATTATTATTATTATTATTATTATTATTAATAATAATAATAATAATAATAATAGTAATTTGTGTAAAAACAGTTGGGCATTTGCACCATTTGATGAAAAGCTGTAATTTAATGGATTAGTTGCCACAATCAGAAGCATCACAATGCTTTATTAACCCATAATGTCCCAAACATCTGCTGTCGAACAAAACCATCAAGTGATCCAAACTGTTTGAGTAAAATGCAGTTATTCATCTTTTCATGGTCATCAGATAAGATCCATTTGGACGTTCAGAAGCTCTGTAGTTACCATGGAAACACCGCCATCTTCTACAACACTGATTCACCATCAAAACTCATGGAGTTGGATCAATGACAGTGGATGGAGACACTGGGTTTATGTTTTTAATGACGTATTTACTGATAAAGTCACATTTTCTGTGTTGTGGATATAATAACCCTAAACTTTAACTTGAGCTTGTATGAACATCTACACCATCTGTGAATTAAATACTTGATTTTCCCTGAAAATTTACAAAATACCATTTATTACAAAAAATAATTATGAATCACTTTATAGGGGGGGAAATGGAGACACACAAACCAAACTAAATAGGTTCTAAAGGTTAAAGTTTAGTATTAAGTGTGACCTTTGACCCCATGGCAAGAAGCAGCAAAGACCATTTGAAACATCTGTCATGTGTTGATTGAAACCTGGAATAAATCAGAAAAAAAAAAAAAAAAATCAGAAAGTGAATGAAAAAATGTCTGAACAAAAGACATGTTAAGTCTAAAAGGAAGGTCACATTAAATACAACCACTTTAGTTTATAGAATCAGTTTTTTTTTCCACAGAAACATTTATGTTTACAACTGTAAAGTATCTACAGCAGTAAAGACAAAATTTTCACTGAAAAAAAAAAAAACCTCAGACAAAACAGCTTCTCCAAACCAAAGTAATTGTAGTGTGACCTTCCTCTGAATATCTATACAGACCTATATCAAATAATGATGATTAAATTAATACCAAAATATGTTCATATTAAATTGGTTGGAATGATCATTTAAGAAAAATCACCACATATCTCTGATTTCACCTTCATTTCTAGTTTTCCTCCTCTGTTCTTTCTTCAGATTAAGGCATAAGCGAGGCATTTAAGGACGCCATGTTGGGCTTTCTGAATATTTCCCCCCATTTTCTGACTAATTCAGTAGGACTCATCAACAATAAAACTGACCTGTAGTTGCAACGCTACATTATTTTAAAGATCTAAAGTGAGGAGCACATTATAATGGAGGCGTATGGTGAGGCCAGTCTGCTTTTACAGCTTATATATTCAGTTTTTCTAAGGTTTCTGTTTCGGTTTGTTATATCACACAGATATTGGTGTTAAAACAATGCAGCTGTGCATATTAGAGGTCCTTCTATGTTCCAAATAAACGGGAGTGCAGTTTACCTCACTGCTCATGTTAGCTGATAAAAGTGAAGCTCATTGAAGTCATTAATCAGCGAGTCTTAATCAAATATAAATGTCAGGCCGGTGAAGATTCATAGCTTTACTCCCACCTGCTTTTACATTAATCTATCTTATATGGTTACAAAAGTGCTTAAATGCTGCCTGAAAGCCTTTATAACCGTAGAGAAGAGCCTGGTTCCTGAAACAAATACTCTGAAGTAGGTAAAAACTGGATCCTAATTGTCTGGACAACAAAGACACAGGGTCGTTTCTGAGCCGTACAAACACTTTGCTGAATGTGCTATCGCCCTCTCAAGTGTAAAAGCGTCCCAGGGAGTGTTGTACACAAATAATGTCGAAATCTCACTGGTGGTAAAGATGCTGGATTTCAGGTACAGTCTGGCATTGACGACCGGAGGGGGAAAAAAAATAAAACAGAGTAAGGAATGAAAGGCTGTAAATGTTTATTATTCCTGTATTATGACCCCTCATTTGCATCAAGGTTAAACCTTCACAGTGGGGCGCATCATCCAACTGAGCCAAATATATTCAAGCCAGTTTCTAACTCAATAAAAGTTATGGTTTAAATTTAGTTCATTTAGCTTTTGAACACCCCTTCCAGCTGAGTTTTTTTTTTTTTCACATGTTGGTTAGTGAATGAATGCAACAAGCCCTGCCAAATTCTTTAGCCAAGTCACAGACAAACAGCTCTGTTTGATGATAGTACTCGCCAGTCGTGTGTTAATACATTGGACCTGGTTCAGACATGAGTTTACATCCTCTCTGTGCAATTTCACCATGTGTCTGCGCAGATTTAACCAGGCTTTTGGCATCTGAATCAAAAAAATAATCATCGGTTCACATTCATTTACTCCTGTGTCTTGGCACTTGGGGTTTATTTTTATTTATTTATTTATTTTTTTATCAGATGGGTGATAAATGAAGAGAGAACCTCAGCGGTCTCTTCACTGATGACAAACCCAATCTATAGGACTCAACGGCTCACTGAACGGTACCGAGGATGGAAAGTTTGTCAATATTTTTTTTTTGTTAGAATGGTGTTCTTCCCTTCAGTGGAGTTCACAGGCTGAAGAATCAATGGTGAGGGGCTCCGAAGCTGTTCTTGGTGCATGTGGTGGAACGGCATACTATGTTTGAGTCTAAACTAACACAGGGCCTGTCTGTAATAGATTCAGTGGGATATAGTTGCACAGTTGGATATAGTGAAGGCCTGCACGATAGGTGGAAAATCTTGGTTCAGGATAAATGATATGAACTAAAGTGGGGTACACATGTAAAGGACATTGTACTATTTTGTCCCGATTTTTCCCTTTCCCGACAAAGGACAGAAAACCCCAGACTATCTTATGTTTTCTAATGCTGCGTTTCCACTAAATGACAACTTGACTCAGCTTTTTTGCATTTCCATTACGAAAAAGGACCTGAAATCTGGTACCTGGTACTACTTTTTTGGTACCACCTCCACCACTGACCACTGACTGGTCAGAGAGTTTTCTCTGTGACTCGCCGTTGTGCAAAAATCAGATGCGGAAGTAGACATTAAATAGTGATACATGAATCTAGGCTACATGATGACAGAACAAAACTACACCATGGACGGTTGAGGAAATTCAGTCTTTGGTAGCCAACCTAAAAATTCAGATGAGAAAACACGCACCAAGCAACTTTTCAGCAACTCTCTGAGCAGACGACATGGAAATAACGCGCCGCATCAGAGTAACGAGTTGAGCCAAGTCGAGCTGGTTCCATCTAAGTGGAAACACGGCACAGGAATACCGAGTAGAGGGTTATCCTGTGGTCTGAGGTGTGTTAAGAGTGAATTTGTGCCAATAATGAGCTCTGAAATGGATCTGGGCGACAACTGTAAATATTAAACTTGTTCAATAGTTCTGACCAAAAATCAATGGTGGGAAAGCCGATGACTCCCGAGGCATGACTCTGTGAATTGTGAGGAGGAACAGAAGTAGCCAATCAAGGAGCGAGTTGACCGAGGAACAGGGAAGCAGGTGTAAATAAAAATAAACATGGCCGACCTGGAACATAAAGTTCAGTGGATCAGCTCGTGGAACTGTGCGAAGCCTGAGAATGTCTATTCATGGTCTCCAAGTCGTACCACAACCGAAATGACACGTTGCATGTTGTGTTTTTGGGTTGTTGCTATGTTTCTGCTTCGTTTTTGTTGATTCCTGGCTTTGAGGACTAGATTCTAGATCAGCGGTGGTCTAATCATTATGTGTGTGGTTGTGTTGCGATTATCGGAGCGCACCACACACAGCACGATCAGAACTGTTCAATTCCTGATTTTTTTTTTTCTTCTTCATGTGTGGGGTCTGTAAGAGATTAAAAAAAAAAAAAAAAAACTTCAGATTTCGAAGTTCCTTATTTGTGTACCCCACTTAAACTCAGTGGGTAAAAAAACACAATGGTGATGCATTGGTCTAAAAACACAGATAAAACACTTAACTTGTAGACGGAGTAAAATAGTCAGTATAAGAACCCATAATAAATAATGTAGATAATAAAATCTGTGAGAACCATGCCATTATCATTTCATTCTCCTTAATATTATTATATTGGTTTTTTTTTTAAGGTTTAGTATGTTTGTATGGGTGTTTATGTTGGGAGTCTGGTGTTAGTTTTTGTTTTTATTTAGCAGACTGGGTTTCTAATGGTAGTCAGTGTTGACGTGACGCAGAAAAGACCTTGGGAGTGAGTGTAAGAGATTTTATAGAATCCTGACCTCTACATAAAAATCACTATGCAGTAAGAATCGACGTTTTAACTACCTTTTTTGAAGTTGAATAATCAAACTAGCCTAAGACTATTACTTGGTTAGTTGTAACGTCATCATTAACTTGTGCCCTCCACCCAAAATAAATTAAAGATGACAGAGGATGATAATAATAATAAAGTGGGTGAACCACAAGTGTACTGTTTTTAAATTTTTGTTTTAAAACGCTGTTAGAAAAAGTGCCATAAACATTAGTTCCATGTCTCGGTGACGCAAAAGGCAATTTAATTCATATAGAATATTTTCATACACAATGGAAGTTCATTTTACTCCACATTAGTTCAAGGAACATTGAGAGGAAGTAAACAATAGATGATCAAAATATAATTAGAGGAGATTGGAGGATATAAATCATAATAAAAAAACAAACTTATTGTTGTCATAAAATCTTTATTAAAACGATTAAAAAAAGAGCTTCAAACTTGCACAGAATAAGAATTAATGAAGGCTAAGAAAAGAGTGTAGGTGTAAGAGCTCATTCATAGTCGCATGAAAAGAAAAATGTCGTGTTAATATCAAGTTTATGTTCCTTATATGTCTCACATACACATTTGTCAAAAATCAAATCCCACCATAAATAGAAATGATTTAGCTCTCAATAGACATTGATTAAACTTTGATGCTTTGCTTCTACAAATGGACTATTAGATTATTTGTGCATGTCCTTTGTGCACAAGATGTTATCACTAATATAAGATACTCAGGCAGTTGTTGTGAAAGGAGTGGACTTCACTTTACTTTAAGTCTTGGGGTCTGGCTTATTTTAACATGGTCTTAACTGAATTATCATTTAATGTCCCTTGTATTAGATTGTATTATGGTTTAATCATGCTTTTAAAGGTTTTTTTGTTGGCATTTTTAGTAGTATCCAAAGACTTTTCTTTATTTTAGTTGGTTTAATTATTTAATTTAGTCTGTTTTAACCATGATCAGTGAGCCACTGGGAGTACCTGTCAACGTCTTTGGTCTACGCTTTTTTTAATCTGTTCCCTGAATGTGTCCTATGATTTTAATGTTTTTGTGTAACGTTTCAGACGCCCTCTGCAGACTGCAGAACAAATCTACCTGTGGGTATCAATAAAGGCCATATCCACATGAAACAGTATCTTTTCCTATCCAGGGTTCTAGCTAGCGCAATTTAGTGTATCGGTCCCCGATGCTAAAATTTTGACCCAATATGCTAAATTTCAGTACAGTGTATCGGCATTTTGACTGTAATTGTTTGCCCAGATCAAACGCAGCACTCCCTCAACACCCCTACTCTAAAATAAAATCCTAGCTAGAACCCTGCTATCCAATCTTTTTCTTTGTTATTTTCAAGAAAAGTGTTCCGTAAACACTATCGTTTCAGGAAATATCTGCATCCACACAAAACCACTGAAAATGATAGTATAAATGCCAGTATGTGGTGTTGTACTGATGTTTGAACAAATGGAGAGGACGTGGAGCATGTGCATGAACCTTGTTTGGTTCTACTGGTTCTGGTCCCTTCTAGTTGCCCCTTTCTGTGGTAGATCCAAGAGCGTGCAATGCATAACTCATTGTAATGAAAGTGTAGCCCAAGATTTGGATTCAGCATTTCCAATAAGCTCAATAGCTTCTGCAGCAAGAGCACTTCTCTATACTCCACTGTTGTTGTTGTTGTTGTTGTTTTTGTTGCGGTTGTGAAGTGGCGTTTCCTTTCAGCGTGGAAATGTAGAGATGGGGGGGCTATGACATCATCGTTTTCGAATAGTTGTGGTTTGGTCGTACAGGCAAAGAAGCAAACCGGCGTTTTCAAATCTATCCACTCTGGGATCCAAAAGGCACTCAGGGATTTCAAAAAGTTGCAGTTTCATGTGGACAAAAGGCCTATCTGATACAAAACTTTGCACTTTCATTTAGTTTGTGTTTGAGTCTGTTTTCTGCTGGAGGCATTTGGGGATGTTGGTAAAATCAAGGTTCAAGGTGACTTTGGCCGTGTCCATACATGAGAATGAGGGGAATGTTCTGTAGCGCACCTTTTAAGAAGTAGTTATTATTGATTCTTTATTATATTCTGTTGTTGCTCTACCAACTAGCTGGTATTTTAGAAGTATCCTCACTCCATATATCCAACAGAAGGTTTCTAAAACTGTGCTAATCTACTTTACATTGAATCACAACTAGGAGCATCTTTCATTGTTTACATTCATCGTCTCTCTCAGAAACATACCATGGTGTATTCTTAAATCTTAACAAACATGCAGAATGTATTTCCATTCATAGAAGTACGCATTCAAAGCGCCGATTTACGCCTAGATTTGTCAGCTACCAGTTGTTCTTCGTTCAGTGCACGTGTAATGTGATGCATCAGTGAAGTACATCCCTGCCAGCAAAGGTCATGAGCCACAGTTCTCCAGATAAAAGCCAGTTTCACCTTTCAGTTTGCCTTTCTCCTGTGCGAAGCCCACCAGTTCAAGCCTGTGTCTTGTTCAGACAAACTTGATACTCGTAGTTTTTTTTGCATCTACCTGGACTGGGTCAAATTCAATTCCATCAGAGGGGTTTAACACTTTAGATGTGGCGTATCATCAAGGATTTAGTGTCTAGACATAAACATGCACGTTCCGCTTACTTTCTTTCTTCCTCTATCGAAGGTTGCTGCTGTGTTTCGTCTGCAGTCGTCTACTTTTTTTTTGTGTTTTTTGTGCATTTTAAACAACCAGTCGGCCTCCTGCCCTCCTACATGCCTCCCTTTCTGCCTTCAGGACAAAAGGGCTTGCTTTAAATAGGTGGAATTAACCCAGTCATGTGGGTCAAACCAAACACAGGGTTTTTTTTTTTTTTTTTTTTGCTGACGGGACAAACAACCTTTTAGCCTAGGTGTGACTTTATGTGGATCTGCCGTTGGCCTGATCTCCACCGAGGACTCACTTATTCTTCAGTTGCCTCTGGACAAGTTTCTATTTCTTTTCAAAGGGCAAAGACTTCAGGAATGATGAATGGCCGTGGATTAAATTTGGAAACAGGATTTGAAGTTTCTTGGCAGTGTTTTTTATTCTCGCAGCATGTCAGCGGAAGAAATTGATGCTGCTGCTTAAATATTTCCTAGTAGACGAGCAAAAATCCTGATTTTCTGATGGCTACATCAAACGGTTGTTTAGAACTTAGCCTCCATAGTTTATTGAGAGTGATTGTTGATAACTTTTGTAAGTAGTGGCATAAATCAAGCCCGAGACATAATTAGATTTAGGACGGCAGCTTTCATTGAACATAAGTATTGTTTGGTTCTTAAAGTCATCATTTTACATGACAGTGTGACATTACCAGCTGTCTACTAAATTTTAATGTCTATTTTATGTAAATTACAGTCACTGGCCTTTGGTAATGTCATAAATTGTGAGACACAAAGTCAAGAGATATACAGAAAAATGGAGATGTTTGTCAAAACGACATAAAACGATGGTCGTGGAAGACGGTAATTTGTGTTTTTTGCTTGTGTCACCATGTGATTTCACAGAGATTTCAAAGCTGCACACATTTAACTCTCAAGTAAAACCAACCAAGACATTTTATTCCTTCAGCCATGGAGCTTTGTGGGTTTTTCTTCTCCTTTGTATTGACTTTCTGACTGTTGCACATTGGGCGGCCGTGCTTATTGGGGTTAAGGGACGCTAAATGAAAGCGACCCATGCTTTTCATGTGGTGCACGGCTGTGGAAAACTCACTGCAGATTAGGGCCACGTTTTTAGAAACAAAAAAAAAAAAAAAAAAGAAAAGAAAAGGGGGGGGGAAGCCTCCCAGTGTGACGCATCAAGTCCAGTTGAGCAGATGAAGAGAAACAGCAGCACTAGTGGGGCTGCAAAGATGACTCAGCAATCTGGGGCCAGTCTTTGTCTCCACATCACAGGCTGGTTGTGTGTTTATGCAAGGGTTTATTTGTGTGTGGACGTGCCTACGTGCTCATGTGGGCATACATAACTCATTCATATTACTGCATCCCACTTAAGACATTTAGTGGTAGTGGTAGATGGTGGAATTTTGCCCCCCCTATCCACCCACAACTCTCCTTCCTCCTAGAAATGAATATCTTTGACTTTTTTTTATAAACACTGGATAACTTTTGAACTAAAGATCGAACTCCAAGTAATTAATCAATAAACTGGAATTGAAGTTCAGACTCTCCATAGAAAATAGTTAAATGGGATTGATTTTTTTTCTTTTACTTTTTTGATCTACTATTTACTGTGAACGTCAGTAATTCCAGTTGAGAAGCCTGATAGTAGCTTCCAGAGCCAAGATCCACTGATACTGATGTCCATGTGGGAAAAAGTAAGACTTAACTTTGTGTTCATAAATCTGTAAAATATTGTACATTTCTACAAAACAAAAACAATACAGCCCATCAAGAGGTGTTATTGCCCCAGCTTAAGTGTAAAATAGTGTTGGTATAGTAACTTTAACAACATTGAGCACAAAATACTTTTCTTTTCATCCTTTCAAGCTTTTTTTTTTTTTTTTTTTTTTTTAAAATATTATTTAAAAATAATGTATTAATAAAGATTTTATTGAAATATACTGTGGTCACATTGAACAATAGACACTTTATCGTTCCTGTCCAATAGCTGATTCTGTCTCTTTATTTTTTTTTATTTTTGTTGTTATTTAGCCCCCATTAACAAAGATTTCTTCAATACATAATAAAATATAGTCATCATTTTCTACTGTTCAGCACATTATCCTTGAATGAACAGATTTTAACATGGAACAAATGTATGAAAAAAAAAAACTTAAAATACCTGGACGGATAAGTATCTGCCACCACCATTGGGAAAGATGTATTTTAAGATGAGACCAACATTAGTTAATGCAAGCAAATGTCAGCCATTACTGATGTATATCTGGCTGATATATAGGTACATCCTTAAAAGCAGGAAGTCACATTTAATACACATGAGCCTAATGCTCAGTCGGATGGTACATTTTTAATCTTGTTTTGCAGTTTCCAGTTCCACTTCTGTGGGTTGACTTATTTGTAAAGATTATTATAATAAATATATACTGAAAAAATAGTCAGAAAAGGAATATTTCAACCTGTGAATTGCTTAAATACTGTCTTTCTTATATGTGAATGGATTATGAGATAAAATAAGCCCCTCCCCAGATTGTAGTATATATAATATATAACATAACCTATAAATAACTGAATTCTTCTTTTTATGTAAAAATTAGTAATTATGAAAATGTTTACATTTATATTGTAGTTTCACAAAAATGTGAATAACCTGAAAAACGAGGAAAACAAATGAAAATTTAAGAATATTGTGCCTAAAGTTAGACTGTCATTTATAATCATTAGCCTCATAGTGTCATTGCCCAAATCAAATTGTAATATTTGCTTAACTTAACTCTCCAAGCACCGCTGCCTCATTTTATTCAGATATCATAATTTTACTAAAAACTTCTGCAGTGATGGTATGAGACTAACGATACCCAAGATGGATCACAGTGGATCTACAAACACACAAAACATTTAGTAACGAGTATAATATTGGTAAAAGTTTAGAACTAAAATTAATTTGACACCATTGACTGTTAATATTTTCAGTGTAAGTTTTATACTTTGCTAAATTTATCCCATGAACCAGATTGGAACCTTTGGGGGAATGGATTTGACACCCCTGATATACAGTCACGGAATAACTTATTAGACCATTGAAAGTCATCAAAAACAATGGTTATACAATAAAGTACTAACTCTCATGTGAATCATGTGACTAAAACAGACAGAAAAGAAAACATAGAATGTCTAAAAGCACTGTTTTTGTCGGTACAATGACATGGATATCGATGTAAGAACTGAAATGATTTTGGTTTTTATCAAGAAAACATGGAAAATGGATGGATATCAGCTCTGAAATTAAACTATTATGAGGTGTTTTTGTTGTTATCTTTATATTTGTCCAAATAAATGTACCTTTTTAAAGGCATTAAAATGAACAACAAACTGAAGAAAACAAGGGTGGTCTAATAATTTTTTCCACGACTGTACATCCACGAAAAGAACCGCAATAATCTGATGATATCTATGTTGAGAAGGCAGGTTATTCTCAAGTTCCCATTTGATTTTCTTGGTGAAAGCTATCAATAATTAAAATAAAACATACAAGACTATAACAAAATACTAATTATACACCAAACAAAAAATAGTTTTACCAATACTAGCCTACTACTTTTCTCGTCATCTTACTAGCCTATATCACACAACCTTCTACCACCTGGTAACGTGTCAAAAACTCTCTTACGTTTTGAAAGTAAATCTTTCTTGAAGTTCTTTATTGCATCCCTTCTGCTCCTCTACAGCAGCAGCAGTGTGTAAATGTAGCTCCCATTAGCGAAGAAAAACCAAACTGGAAGAGTCCAACTCTTAACAACAGAACCTATTGTCGTATATGTTTATCTACGCTGCGCTGTCATCGCTCACTGGGCACATTTACCTGTCTTTGCTGAAATCCAGGTGATCTGTGGACACGTGCGCCGAGGTTTATGCACATGTTGATGGACAGTCGTGTTTCCATGTGTGAGGACTGAGGCGGCGGAGTGAGCGGGGTGAGCTCCGGAGGCCTGAGTGGTGGCGTAGGGAAGAGGGAGGGTGTTGAAAAGGATGAAATTTCAGATTCCTTTGTGAGTATTGGATAGCTGGCCAGGAATGCACACCTCGTCTGGGTTGGGAAGAGCTTTGGGGATTTGGAATAGTTATCTGAGGTATGTGTGCAAGCCAGAAAACAAGTGTGCGGTGTTTACACTTTTGCAAATCATTAATAGATTGTAGGCGCAGAGTAAACCTGGCTGATTGAAGCCCGATTGACCAGACAGACGACATTTTACCACCTTATTTATAGGATCGCGGTTGACATTGAAACATTTTTAGACGTAAATGCTTTGTTTTGTCATGTGGCTTTCATCAGGGTGACTGTATGATCATATACCCAGATCTCAACAGACGATATGTGTGTGGTTGTATATGTCTGGGAGAAGCATTTTTAGATGCTTCTGCAGCATTTCTATAAGAGTCGTCTCCATTATCTTGAAAATATGATATCTCAGGAAGGCCTCGGGGGAATTTCTGTGAATTTGGTATAAACGCTCACTTGAACTCTGAGATGAACTGGTTATGTTTTGATGCCAGAAGGTTAAAAATCAAGGTCGTTGGTGTCACTTCTTGTAGTAACTGAGAGACATGCATGAACTGAATACAATGCGAAAATAATGGACTCATTAATACATTTTAGTGCTTTATTGATGGAAATAAATAGTATAACATACAAATTTACATTTCTATTTTTCATATATAATCACCTTAGAAAGTCAGGGAAAAGAGATAATTGGATAAAAATAGATTGTTTTAGGCAATTAGGATAGTGCTGATGTGCTGATGCTGTTTCTACTTTTAAGTAAAATTAAAGTGTTTTAAAAGTGAAATGGTTTATGTTTGATTTGCCCTCTCCTTGGCTGAGTTTTTTTTTTTTTTTCAATTATTCTAAAATACAAATTGTCATAAGACATGTATATGTGCATGTGTAAAGTGTTAGATAGATGTACTTTATTTATCCCAAACTGGCAAATTACTGTAATTCCCAGTTGGGATTTCCCAGTTTGGGATGAATAAAGTACATCTACTGCTTTATCTATTAATATAAAAGAAAATGTTATAGGGTTGGACCTAGACATTGTTTGTTTGTTTAAGATGAATAAATGTAAAGGGACACTCTTGACGGTATGTCCTTGTGCTCAAACACACAAAGAAACAGGGAACAGAGCTAAGAATGAGTGGAATAAAGAGGATTTTGACCAAATAAGAGAAGTCTAGGATTTGTCACATGGAGAGGAGCTCATAGAAATGTGTTTGTGTGAATGAGCCCTGATAGTAATTCAGTGAACTTAAAGAACTGTATTTAATATTGTTCTGTATGTAAGTTAAAATACTGTATTTTGCAACAGCCCAGTTAAAGGCCACAGGCTGAAACATGCAGATCTGACTCTGTAATCGTTCTATATACAGTGGTGGATAAAGGTTTTTGAACGCCCAATACATTTGTGATAAATTGCGTTAAGAATCACTCTTAAATTATTGAACTCTGCCACAATACTTCAGTCTGAACCATACTTTTGTTCCACTCTCCAAACCCACTCCCTTCTGCATGTGCTCTGATCCATCAAGGTCAAAAGTGAACGTTTCAGCAAAATAATGAAACATATCCAGGACATGTTGAAACTGTCAATTTTTTTATTTTATTTATTTATTTTTGTTTGATCCAGGTATTTGCTTCCACCTTTAGTACACACTGTACCTTTAAGGGCATCTGAAGCCCTTTTTCCACCACTGTACTACAGGTTCTGTTTGGGTTCTAGCCTGTTTCAGTTTTTACTTTCTCCGTGTGCCTGGGAAGGGAGTTCAGTGCCAGGAAAAAAAACAGAAGTGACAACCTATTAACAAGAGTTGCCTCGCTAAATTATGATAAAAAAAATAAAAAATATGGCAGCAGTGTGGTATGACCCAGTTGAGGGGTAGTAAAAGGATTCAGTTTCAGATTCGGTCTTTTATAAAAAAAAAAAACAGTATAGTTACTGTACGTGACCAGTCTCATGACAGGGTGGTGAAAGTCAACAGCATCATAAGACTGTCCCAGATTATCAGATATTAACATAAGTGTGTCATTTTAAGGGCGTTGGCAAAGCTTGATTATGGGTTTCCTTTTAATGAAGATGTTTTCGCGTGCGGGTCAAACAGATTTTGCTTTCCCCACCTCCCCCTGATCCGGCAGACTGCAGGACATTGTTTCTCAGACAGCTGGAGGCATTTGTCTGCCTGGTATCCAGCACAGAATTGATTCCTCAGTTCCATTAAACCGAGATCAGATTCTCTCACTGTCCAGAATGGTTAAAGAAATAAGCGCTTCTCTGATACTTACCAGACTTCTCGGACATAGTTGGAGCGTTTTGCTGATGTACTGATGTCATTATATGATGCAACGTATGCGAAACACCTGATTTGACATCAGTAATGGAGGTGTGGTCATATGTGAACCACGCCACAGAGTCTCAGCTGGGAACGGTTGGAAATGTTGGAAACTGGATATGTGAGTTTTGCTGCCAGGACGAAAACAACCAATGCATTTTTCAGGATCTCGCTTTTAGGAGTGTTGTGTTTTTTTTTTTTGTTTTTTTTTTGCAAAGAAGAAATGCACGGAATCCGGTGATTTTTCAGTCTTTACAACCAGTTTAAACCCAGAAATCTTGTAGTGCAAATTCAATAAGTACATACTTAACATAGAATGACCTTGGGATCACAATTTCACATTACAGTTGAAATTAAAACATCTACAAGAAAAGGTACTAACTCATACTTTTTGATATTTGTTTTCTTATTTAATCTATGTCTTTATAAATTACATTTTCAGTTAATGGTAAAATTAAAGACTCTAATTTGTTCATTCAGGCTAATTCTAATTCACAAGGTTATCAATATACTATTAGATATGACTTTATTTATCCCAGCGTGGGGAAATTTCATAGTTAACAGCAGCAACATACAAGGAAGTGTAGAGAAAAAGACAGTTAGAAACCCCCCCCCCCAGTTGAGTGAAAATGTAAATATAGAGATAAATAAGGAATGTAATGTAAAAAATTAGAATTACAAATTCAGTATTATTTACATATTTGCATCAGCATGGCTGCGCATCTACATGGTGTGATATGGGGGGTGGGGTGGGAACTGTTATAGTATCTGGTGGCTGTGGGGAGGAATGGTCTGTATAAAATGAAATTTAGTCAAATATAGTGATGTAAAAGGGAAATGCAGTAAAATAAAATAAGCAATCTTTTATTTACAAGGAAATAGGGCCGACGCTATCGATTCTTTCGGCTATTCTACCGAATGTTATAGCGATTCGTCGAGTAATTGGATTTCATCACTGAAACCATCGTCAAGACTCATTATTATGGACGACAACAAATGCATCGCCTGCGTTCTAACCGGCGCTGCTGTGTTTCTCGGCTAGTAATCACATTACATCAGCTAATATTAGACTACTGTTGAATGGAGGACAGGCATTGTGCTGGTTTCAGATGTGAACTTCTACAAATTGTGTGAGATTCTCTGTTTTCTAAAGTTTGCAGTGGACACCTTTTGTGAACGGCCTCCTCACTCTCTTCCATAACATCAATCATACGTCACTGTTTACAGTCACTGTAGAACACGATCCTCAGGCGGAATGCAAGTGACAACTTAAATGAAATTAATAATTAAACAAATCCTCGAGACAAAAAAACAATGATTTGAGGATGTTTTTGTACTTGAATTACTGTAGTACTTCATAGCCCTATTAGTAAATAGTAGTTGTTTTTAGGAAGAATCACATGTTATTATAAGTCTTACTAGGTGTGGTACTATACTCTATTAAAGGTACCTTCGTGTGTTTTATCAGTTTGTAACAAAGTGGCAACAAATCTAAAATTGGATAAAAACTTAAGGCGCAAACCCAATTCACCCCTGAGCCCTGAACCTTGGCACTACCACTTGAAACACAGCTGCAAGGGGTAGGGGTCTAAACATTCTCCTATGAAAAGCTGTTATCTCATTAGCAGTCATCAATGCTGCTAAAAACAAATGCAATTTCTGAAAATATTCCTCATGCCATCAGCAGCTGTAACCGTCTCTGTTCCATGGGTTTTGTTCATCCTTTTTACATCTATTAACTATAAACCACAGAAATGAGATCTGTAACACATTGAAACAGCATTAAATGGTCATATAATTAAGTTGTTTACAGGTAAAGCACGTACATTTGTGTGTTTTTTTTTTCATCACCGCTGCACGTTTTGTCTGCGTTTATTTCAGTCCGACTAATGATTCAAACAGAATTATGCGAAACCTCTCCTTCCCCTTCGTTCATAGTGTGGACATGGGAAATATCCATATCGAGAGGGTATGTAGCCCTTCCCCTCCGTCTAATTGAGAATCTGGACAGCACTACCCCTTGACGTGAATGCTCAAAAAGGAGGGGTGAGGGTAAGGCATGAATTGGGATTCAGCCGAAATATACAACAAAACACTGTCTCTGTCTGAGCACGATGCATTCAAGATTTAAGGTTTTTTTTTTATCCCCTAGGGGCAAATTATTGCACAGCCTGCAGTTACACACATCATCATCAACGAATGACAGATACAATTGTCCAAATGATGATAAATAGAGTACAATGAAATAAACAACGGAGAATAATGACAAACAAGGCATTTTTCCTATTGTCACATAATCTATTTTGTCTGAAAGAAATGACCTGTAAAAGTACTGCCTCTGCTAGATCATTGCTCTTTAACTTCAAGCTGACCTGGATGTTCAGTACTTTTTGCTTTCTGTGACAAACAATTACTTAAAAGCTGCCTCAGAACCAGAGCCTCCAGACTGCAACAATCTCCTAGAACCTAAACCTACCCGTGTTGCACAAAAACTCAGTGAGATGTGAAATACGGGCAGAGCAACTTCCATGTCACAGGAGATGCTGATAAACCGCGTGTTAATGAAGAAACGTCAGACCTGATTTGACGCTCATTTATGTCTGGAAGAAATGCAGTTGTTGAAGCATAAAAAGCAAGGGGTTTAGAAACGCTTCCTAATTCTCTACGCAGCCATTTTGAGCAAATGATTATAATGGGGTTTTCAGTATTTTTGAGAAGTAACTAATTCACTGCTGCTAGTTGGCAGCCCTCAGTGGGTTATCCATCTAATGAAAGGCTCTCAGTACAAATTAATGTAAATATATCTGTCTGCAGCTTACATAACTGTGGTTCTGCTGCTGGGTAACCACTCTGCATCACACTCTTGATTTGTTAAAAGCTTTAGAAATCAAGCTTTATTCAGTAAATGCCCATTTTGCAGAAACGACAACGGAGCCTCAGATTGGGAGTTTATATCCAATCAGTTAAAGCGGGAGTGAGACGATAACAGACTGAGTAGGGAACTCAATAACAGACTAAACGCGGAACAAGAGCATATGGTCGATGCTACGGGAAGAACACAGTCCAAGTGGCAGAGCTGTTCCGAATATTTGCTCTCAGCACCGGTCGCTCTTATTGTCCTCATCAGTGTGATTACTCTGAATGAGATGAGAAGCAGCAACCCTTATGCATAATGCACAAATCAGAAAGGAAAAGTGCAGGGTTAGAATCCCTTGTTGTGGAATGGGGGTGGGGGGGGTGCATGAGTCAGCTGTTGCCGATGGGCTCTGTGGCTCTAAGCTCTCCTGACTGTGCAAAGACGCTGAGCAGGCTGCCTCCAAATTGACTGGATGCTAAATGAAAAGATAGGGGGGGGGGGTCTAATAATGAAAAGACGTCTGTGTTTTTTTTTTTTTTTGTACTGATCATTGTGGAAAGCTCTGTCACAGTCGCTCTCCGATGCGATCTGTCTGAGTTCTCCGGCTCCACTCACCTGCCAACTACAGTACCCCAGCACTGCATTTCCATTTTCCACATCCTAGTACTTCTACTCACTACATCTCAGCCGTAGATATATGCATTTTACTCCACTACATTTGTCTGACCACTTCAGATACATTGCACGTTACATTTTTTTCCCCCCTATTTTTTCCCCTCCCTCATAGAAATACATTCATCTGTAATTGGAGGGTATGAATTTTTTAAAATCTTTTTTCCTCTGTTTACTTATAAAAGGTGAAATTTCAAATATCTGTAAAAACATAAATTTAGTTTCAATTTACTTTAAACTTATCATTACATTACTTTATTATTACATTAGTACCATTATTTCATCATTCCTTATATTAGTACCATTACTTCATCATTCCTTACATTAGTACCATTACTTCATCATTCCT